>KV908579.1:2500-30000 GCA_002005505.1 Botryococcus braunii | reverse complement strand
AGCCCGTGCACCTAGCCCAGGTCGTGTTGACCCAGATCCTCCTGTAGATCCCTCTGTTGATGAGGATATAGATCTTTCGGATGTAGATCCAGCTCTCATGATTAGGCATTTGGTCTCTATCGGTGCTCTACCCGCAGAGGTTGCTGCGGCAGGATCTAGCGTTCCGTCGATTGCTCCACCTGATGCCACGACCCAGAACCTCTTGGATGGATTTGCAGAAATCATTCAGCGGGCTTTAGCGCAGCCTGTTCCTGTTGTCACGACTCAGCCTATGCCAACGGCTACTGCGGCATCGGCTTCCGTCTCTTCGGGTTCAGGGAAGCCCTCCCTGAAGTTTCCTGATCCACCTGTATTTGAAGGGGATGCAATGAAGCTTGATCCTTGGCTAATGCAGTGCGAAATGTACTTGAGGGCATATGGGATAGATCTCGCATCTACTCGTGCAGTGGAAGTCGCATCGATGTTTCTGAGGGGCAAGGCTCTTGATTGGTGGACAGGGCAATTTCATCTGATTGCTTCTGGCAGTTTGTCAGCCTATGGGACGTGGGGTGATTTTGTGTCAGCTCTGACAGTGGCATTTAGGCCTGTAGAGTTGCACAAACGGTACCTGGAGCAGCTGCTCAATCTTTCGCAGGGCAAACAGGATATGAGAACATATATTGCTACGTTTAATGCTTTACGTGCAAAGGTTCCAAGTGCATTTGCTGAGGACACTCTGTGCCACTTGTTTTTGCAGGGCTGCAGGGCAGATTTGCAAAAACCCATCTCGCTACAGTATCCCAAGACACTTGTGGACCTTTTCAAGCATGCAGTAACTATTTCAGATATCCCCAGTCACTCCAGGACGCCGCACCAACCTCCAAAAGGCCCAAGCGACTCCAAGAGCCCTGGTACTTCCAAACCTGCCACGCAGACTTGCACGCATTGTGGCAAGCCTGGGCACGCAGCTGAGCGGTGCTTCCAATTGCACCCAGAGCTCAGAAAGCAACGTCACAAATCAAACACCACTTGATTTGGTGTTCTTCTTTGGTATTGCAACAGTGTGAGACCTGCCTCAGATGTCTGCCAACTGTCCCGTTACTCAGTATGGGATTCCTATCGTGTATGGACTTGGTACTCTGCAGGATTTCTTTCACAGTTGTTGCCATTCTTTTATGACCCATTATGTGGATGGGCATGGTATATGTAGAGAGTTTCAGACATCCCCCCATGCCAGTGACCTAGCTAGTCCTGTGTGCATGTTTAAGAGAGATGCAGCTCCTCACCTTCCTTCTAGTGATGCTCATGTTGTCTTGTTTGTTGATAGTAGTAACAGGGAGTGTACTGTTAGCCAGCTTGTGTCACAACTATTGCCAGGGACAAGATTGACAGTGTTCTCTTGTCAAGGCAGCTGTGAACAGGTGCTGGAAGGGACTACACAACAACAGTCTCATGATTTATTACTCTCGGCTTCTGTTTTGGATGCACTGGGTCTTACTTCCACCTTTATGTGCACACCCCACTGCAGTTCCAATACAGGCTTGCCCTTGTTTCGTTGCCTGGTTCAGACTGGTTGACTTAGTGTGAAGAAGAAACCCCTGCCCGCAACTTCTTTTGACTCTTTTGTACAGTTAAACACTAGCCAGACTGTGAATGGTCCTGATCTTTCCTCTACGTGCATTGAATTTGAGGGAATTCTTGCTGATAGACCTGTCAGGATTTTGTTGGACAGTGGGGCCTCTGCAAATTTTATTGATAATAAACTTGTGCAGGAGCTTGCCCTTCCCACTGCTTCTTTAAGTTCACATGTTGCTATTCGTGTTGCTGATGGTAGGACCTCTATAGTAGAGAGTAGTGTGGCAATTGACCTGACTGTGGGGTCTCTGGATTTTGGAGTCACCTGTCTCCCCACAGAGTTGGCATACTATGACCTTGTTTTAGGGAAACCTTGGTTGACTATGTTTAATCCGGTTGTAAATTGGAAGCTAAATGCAGTGTCATTGATTCATGCTGATAGGACACATGTACTTGTGGGCTGCCAAAGGTCAGGTGTACCTGCGTATGTGATCTCCTCCATAGAAGTGGAAGAGTTGGTCCAGTTGGGTGAACCAATGTATCTGATTCAGCTTAATGCAGTGACCGAACCCTCCTTAGATACTAATACATATAACGTGCCAGAGTTAGAGCAGCTTTTGCAGGAATTTAAAGATGTCCTTTCAGGACTGCCTCAGGGCCTGCCTCCCTCTCGTGCTGGAGACCACTATATTAGATTGGAGCCGGGCGCAGTTCCTCCAACCTCCCGCATTTATCCACTGTCCGGAGCCCAGCTTGCTGAACTTCGTGCACAGTTGCAGGAGCTCCTAGAGAGGGGCTTCATCCGCCCATCGACTTCCCCTTTTGGTGCACCTATCCTGTTCGTCCCGAAGAAGGATGGTGGTTGGCGTTTGTGTATTGACTATAGAGCCTTGAACAGGGTTACAGTGAGAAATCAACACCCTTTACCTAGGATTGATGAAATGTTTGAGCAGTTGCATGGAAGTTGTGTGTTTTCTAAGCTTGACCTTGCCTCTGGCTACCACCAGATTCGTATGCATGAGGATAGCATAGAAAAGACTGCTTTTAAAACCCGTTATGGTCATTATGAGTTCACTGTCATGCCTTTTGGGTTAACTAATGCTCCTGCCACTTTTCAATCTGTTATGAATACTATCCTGGCTCCCTTTCTGGATAGGTTTGTGTTGGTTTACCTGGATGACATCCTGATATATTCTAAGTCTGTTGAAGAACACATGGAGCACTTACGTATTATCCTGTCAGTGCTTAGGGAACATAAATTCTATTGTAAAAGATCTAAATGTGAGTTTGTTTCTAAGCAGGTGGAATACTTGGGACACTTGTTGACACCCCAAGGGATTATGGTGGATCCGAGGAAGGTTGCAGCCATCCGGGACTGGCCCACTCCCTTGAATGTGTCACAGTTGAGAGGTTTCTTAGGCTTGACTCAATACTATGACATATTTATGGATCATTTTGCACATGTTGCGTATCCTCTTACTGAGTTGCTCAAAAAGGATGTGCTATGGACTTGGGAGGGACCCCAAGCCCAAGCCTTCATTGCATTGAAGGATCTTGTGTCCTCTCCTCCATGTTTGTTAATGCCAGACTTAGACAAACCTTTTGTTGTGCATGTAGATGCCTCAGGCTTTGCTGTGGGTGCTGTTTTGCAGCAGGATCAAGGCCAGGGACTGCAGCCCGTCGCCTTCGAGTCCAGGAAACTCCAGCCCCCTGAGAGAAAATTGGCCCCGTATGACAGAGAATTATTGGCTTGTCATAGCCTTAGTTATGACATATAATGTATTGGTAATCCACGTGACTGCATGGTCCGGCAATCACGTGGGGCAGCAGTCTCGCGGGCATAGATAAGCTCGCCTGCCACAAAAGTTCCCTTCAGATTGATAGCCTGGGAACGACTTGATATTAAGTTTTCCGACAAACCGTGGACATCAAGATTGTGATGCTATGCGCTAAAGCAGTCTTAGTTACTGTGTATAGGGCCGTGTGGACAATCTTCTACTTACAATGTCCTTTGCTTGAGGCTAGGTAGTGTGAGAGGTACTTCGGTCTATCCACCACCGACAGTCGGTGGCGCACACCAGTCTTTATATATTCAAGAGGTTTTAGGAAGTGAGAGTCACAGTACCTCACGTTTGTTGTGTATACCTAGTGGTGACAGAGATCCCGGTAGGGGACGCCCACCGAGGGGAGCATCACACATTTACAGCAGGTGTATGCAGGGGATCCTACGCCCCAAAAGTCATTGTAATTACTTACATTCCCAATTGTAAGGCTCACATCTCAATTCTCTACTTTCTCTGCCGAGACTGCCTGGTTTCGGACTACGATCGCAGATCGGTGAGTGGCGCGCTACATCCCGACACTATCCTGAGCTCAAAGTAAGTTGATGGATGAAGCTGTGTAATATACCCACGAGCGATTAAGTGTGTCTTGTGAGTTTTCATTTTGAATTCATACCTGGTGGGACTCCCTCTCGGAGTTTCCAAGGTCCGTCGCTTGTGCCTGATAAGCACTTTGATTGAGATACTGTGTTTGCCTAGAAGTGTTTATTGGCGCAAGGCCTGTGATTTCTGAGGTTTCATCTGCTCTGCGTCTATTTAGAGTCCAGTCCGTCCCTCTTGCGAGAGTAAGCTTTTGTGCGGATCAGAATCCGGCACTTATCTGTTTCGATTGTTAAGTGACCTACCATACCGGGAGATGCGAGGTTAAAGTCTTGATTAGAAGTAAAGATCAGGGATTCAATTGGCATGTTTGCCTCTGTGTCGTGCTTTTGGGCATAGCCGCCCGCGCTTGGACCTCTCTCCCAGGATTGGTGGTGTACGCTGACATTTGTAATTGAGTTTGAAGGCTCAACTTTTTGGCTGAAACCAGGAAGATAGTTGACTGGATTGCGAGCAGGTGGAATCTCGAAGAACGGCACGACGCCGGTAAGCATAAGGCGGCAGTGATCATTAGAGTGTCAGGCAGAAGTTGTAAATCGTAACATTTTAAAAATTTTTGAGTGGTCAAGAAACTTACACCCCATACGCATGATAATCGTCTGACGGTGGAGCACATTTTAGACAACCGAGAAACACAGCTTCTGTCCACACTTGCTAGAGTGATAGGACCTGTGCAGGGATAGTGTAACTCGTGTTGCTTGAGATTTGTGTCAGTGTTTGAAGCATGACAGACTTTGGTATGGAGGTACCTGTAGAAGAAGAGGTAGTGACACCCCCAAGAGGTACCAGACGTAACCCAATACACATTCCTGATACTCCTCGTGCTGTGCCAATCGCACAGTCGTTACAAATCATACAAGATGAGCCTGAACTGGCGGCTTTAGTGCCAGCCATGATTCAGAGCATTGAGAGAGGTTGTGGTGCATATGAGGCCCAGAAGTTTGCTGATTCCTTAAGACAGGGTGCTGATGTTGGTAATGAGTCAGTTCACATTATTCAAGGTTTGGTTAGAGCATTTAATAAGGCCCTCAACATTAAAGACTCAGAGATGTCAGCACAAATTCGTTCAGCAGTTACTGCAGCAGTGAGCCAGCCAAGGCCAGTACCAGCAGTCAGTGGACCTACTCCTCAAGAAAGAGCAACTCGACGCAAGATGTTAAACGAGCGTCTTCCAGCGCTCGTAAAAGGTACGTCTATTGTTCATTGGATTGAGGTGGTAAGGCTCATCATCAGACAGGATGGTACAGGTTTGACCCCATCTGAGATTTTGGATGCTGTTAAAAAAGCTGCATGTGCTAATAATGAGGTAGCTTTAAACATTGACTCCAACGTTGCGGGCAAGATACTGACTGATGTGAATGAGCTATTTGTGACACTGACCAAGCTCTTCAAGCCGGACCAACATGGATATTTGGCAGCCCTTCGTTCAAAGGTGCAGCGAGAGAACCAGCCAGCTGCTGACTTCTTGAACGAGATCAAAGACTTGGGGTATAAGCACTGGATCGGCCTGCCAGACAAGGAAGAGGTATACGAGATGATAATCTCGAATATGACAGATAAGCATCACAGGCCCTTCATGCGTTTGAAACTTGAGACCATGCATGTCGCAATGCAAGCTCAGGATAATCCAAAACCTGTCACTTTTGCCAACCTGCTTACATGGGCTCTTGATTCCGATGCTGAGTTTGCTGCCACACTGTTGCGTCAGAAGAGGACTAACAGTGCACAGGGAGCCAAGGTCAATAACTCGCAGGGTGATCAAAACGACAAGAAGAATTTTCAAGATAACAGGTCGAGCCAGTACAGGGGCAGGGGGCGAGGCAATGGCAGGGGATATGCGAATTATAATCAGCCATTCGAAGAGAAGTCGCCTTTCTCATTTATGTTGCAGTTAAATATGGATGAAGAAGATTCGGATCTTGATGTGAACATTTGTGATTTGACTCCGGATGATCAGACTGATACTGACAGGGAAGATCAGGTAAGTGCAAGAGATCCTGACTTCATGCCTGTGAAGATTGAGAATCGTAAACCCGCTATCTATGTTCCAAGTCAAGCTCCAGTTAGGAAAAGGAAAAGAACGGTGACTGCATCAACTCCACAGCAAGCTGAGAAGACTGTCAGTGATGTCCTGCCTTGTCCTCCCACACCTGTGGGGGAGCAGTTTCCCAAGTTAGATCTTTCCTGCTTGAGCAATTTACGTACTAACAAGTCTGCACCTAAAAGTCCACCAGTGCGGAAAGTCATCCGCAAGTCTAGGGCAGCAAGCAAGACAGGTCCAGCCAGTAAGACACCTGCAGGGTTGCCACCTCTGATAGCAAGGGGCAGGAAGCCCAGACACACCAAGCAGGTGCAGGCAATGATTAAAGAAGGTATGGAGCTGCTAGCTGGCGCTTATGAGTTCATTGACACGGCTGCTGCCAGCAAAAGTATTGATAAGGGTAAGCGTCCCATGACTCCAGCAGAATGCGCAGCATTTGAGAGCAGTCAGAAAAGTTCAGGTAAGCCACAACTGCCACAGTTGCCAGTACCCATGGAGATGCAGGAAGTCACGTTCCTTCCTAGGGTTGAGCCTCCTCCCCATGCCACTGCGTTCCGTAACGTGCCACTTTACACTGATGACTGTTGGAAGCTGCCATTGCCTGACTCCACACGTGTTGCTGAAAGGCAGAAAGACTTATGTTGGCCAATGAAGGCTGCTTTGTTTGACCCCACACTTCACTGTTTTGAGAAACCACCGTCCTGGCCTGCTCACTTGCCCAAGCCTGCCCAGCATACAGGTTGGCCGAGTGGCCCAAACATAGAGCCAGCACAAGTGTATTATGATAATGGAATGGTCAAACCCTTCATTGACTTTGTGCCTGTTTTGCAACACCCTCCAAACACATTGAATGAGACACATATGGCTCGCTTTAACGCAGAGTACATGAACACCTTAGAACCAATTTGGCAAAGAACTCCCAACACTGATGAATATATTGCTGTTGATGCGAGTGTTTTGCCCACTCATAGGATGATCACTACGAGAACTGTACAACATAATCGTAGTGTCGTAACTACTGTGAGTCCGCAGATCCAGCTGACTAACAAACACCTGGATATTTTAGCACTTGTGCAGGACTCACATGATTTGAATCCACGTTTTATGAATTGGTCAGTGGACATTCATGATCTGCTGCAGCAGAAAGCCATGAATCCTCCACCGGCACAGCATGTTGGGGCACAGATGACCCCAATTGAGACCAAGAAAGACATTGCACTCCGAGCACTTGCGCTCAGACATAATCATGCTTCTGATTTGCTGCAGGAGGCACGAGAGATTACAGGGTTTCAACCAGACAGATATGCTGGCCCTTCCTCCCTGTCTGAAACACCCCCTGTCTCGCAGCCAAGTACAGTCGTGCATGACTTTGATGATTTGCGTAATGTAATGTGCGGAATGATGCAGGGACTAGGTCCCATGTCTGGAACGTCTCATTAAAATCCACCTGCTAATGTTTTTGCCTTGAATAGTAGGAGGCCGTATAGGGCAGAAAATTTTAGGCCTGCGGACCGCGCAGACCCGCGCCCCGCGCAGCATCCGCCGCAGTACTTTCATCAACCCGAAAATCGAATTGCTTCAGCTGTAATTACAACCACCTTATCTGGTCTGGTCAGGATTACCAAAAACCCTGCATACCCCAAGTTTGCAGATGCTTGTGAAGCCCTGTTCCAGCCCAGCCCCGTGGATGCTGAAAAAGTCATAGTTGAAATGGGGGTTGCGCTAAACCATATGGCTGAGCAGGAGCAGATTGCATTTAGTTGTTCCCTCAATGGCAGAGAGCTTCCCCTGCAAGGGGGGGAGATGTTTATGCAGGATGCAGGGACAGCTACTCCACACACTACATTTGAGACACCTTTGTACAGGGAACCTTCTTTGTACATTCCATCTAGAGGCATTAATTTTGAGGAAATACCAATTATCTCACTGTTGACTCCAGCAATGCAGATTGCAGAATCAGTCCCACAGCCAATGCAGGAAGACTTTGCACAAGTAGCGACAAATCAGGTACCCACAATATTCATTCCAACAGCTAGCATGCCTGCATTCAAATTCGCTTTTCTGAAGCCTGCAGAAAATGGTGCCAAGGTACCCTCACATTTCTCGCCCATGGCACTGAGGACAGGGCACTTTGATACTGGCTGTAATGTAAATCTTATGAGTGCTAAAGCGTTTGCTGCTGATCAACATCTTTTCACCCATACCATCAAGAAAATCAAACCATTTAGGGTGAACATGGCTGATGGAAGGTCGCACACTATGACTGTCCGTGCATTAGACAATGTTATATTTTGCATGGACAAAGCATACTATGTTGCTACTTTTCTTGTAATTGACAATTTTGCCATTGATTACCTTATAGGATGGGCTTTCATGTTGCAGTATGATGTTCAATTAAAGCCCATGCGTTCCAAGTATGCCATAGGCCTGCCAAGCAACCAAATTATGCGGCCTGACACACACGATCCCAACATGACTTACCAATTGCTTGACTTGTCATTCAAGACTAAAAAGATGACCTTGGTAGTCGCCCCGTAGTGTGCTGGGATCCTGCAGGACTTTTTCTACGACTTACGTCTGTTCATATTAACCATGGATATGTTTTTCGAGTGTATTTTCAACGACCGTACATATGAGCACCGCGTCCCGGACGGGCTCATTGATTTTGATGAGATTACTGATTTGATGAGATCCTGCAAGGTGGATAGTGCTATTGTGCCATTCTCATTGCAGCTGAGAAACTCAAACGTTTTTGAGGGTGATCCCATTGAAGCCCCTCTTTCCTCCACACTTGCTGCTATGCATGAGATAGAGCCGGACGACACTTTGCTTGATTCTTGTCCCCGCCTCTGTGAAGTAAAAGTGATGCCTCAGCTGTCAGAACTTGATGACAGTAAGAGGAGAGACATTGAAATGTTGCTTGAAGAATTTTCTGACTTGTTTAGTTCAGGCAAGGATGATTTGGGGTGTATCTCGGACCCTAATATTTGTCACCAAATCAACCTCCGACCTGAATCTTATCCACCTTCCAAATTTCGTAACATGTCCACTTATTCAGAAAAGGAAAAGGAGTTCCTGTCTGGTGAAGTGAAGATGTTGTTGGAGTTAGGCATTATTCGTCCTTCGATGTCGCCTTGGGTGTCCGCGCCTGTCATTGTGAAAAAGCAAGATGGCTCGCTCAGACTTTGTATTGACTTCAGACCCTTGAATGCATGTACAGTGTCAGATCCTTATCCTTTGCCTCTGATTGAAGCTATGTTACGTAAAATGGCCCCTGCAACATACTTTTCTGCCATGGATATAGCTTCTGCTTTTTGGCAAGTGTCTATGCATCCTGAACACTCGAAATACACTGCATTTATGACCCATGAAGGCAAGTTTGAGTGGTTGAGAATGCCATTTGGACTTAAAAACGCATCCAGTACATTCCAAAGGCTGATGGATAATGTGTTAGGCTCCTCCTTATTTTCTCATGCATACTTAGATGATGTACATGTGTTTTCCGAAACTTGGGAACAACACGTAAAACATATTCGAGACACATTTGAGAAGCTTGCCTTGCATAAAATCAAACTCAAGCGGCCCAAGTGCATTGGTGCTAAGTATCTGAAGACATTGGGACACGTGGTTGGGGATGGTTGCTTACGTCCAGATCCTGACAATGTTGCAGCTATACTAAATCTGCCAGAGCCGAGAGATGTATCCGGCACTAGGTCAGTATTAGTGGCTGCTGGTTATTATCGTACTTATGTTGAAAACTTTGCTGGGATCACTGAACCCTTGTCCCGCCTTTTGAAAAAGACATCTTTCTTTGCCTGGAGCCCTGAGTGCCAACTTGCCTTTGATGAAGTGAAACATCGCCTTGCTTCTGAACCTGTTTTACGTGCTCCTAATTTCAAGCTTCCTTTTGTTTTAACGACAGATTGGTCTAGAACTGCTATTGGTGCTGTGTTGAGTCAACCTGACCCTGACACGCACTTTGATCATCCTGTCGCGTTTGCTTCAAAGTTGTTGAAGGATGCAGAGCGGAATTACTCCCCCACTGAAGGTGAATGTCTTGCCTTAGTATGGGCTTGTGAGAAGTTTCGTCCTTTTCTGCATGGCAGACGATTCATTGCATACACTGATCACTCACCCCTTGTGTATTTGAATTCCAAAAGACACACAAACTCCAAGTTGGAGCGGTGGGCGTTACGCCTGCAAGACTTCGACATTGAAATTAGATACAAAAAGGGGGAAGAGAATCTTGTTGCTGATTGTTTGTCTCGTTGCGTGCATTCTGAAGCTGTTCACGTTTATGCCACTGCACCTGTGTGGGAAACCAACCCTGCCAAGCAAAAGGATTTGGATTCCGTGCCTTGTGTCATTTGCGGGTTCCCACAGGGGGACGACAACATTGTCCTGTGTGATGGCTGTAATCGTTGCTTCCACTTGAGATGCTTGTTTCCACCTCGATCTGTAGTTCCAGGAGGTTGCTGGTTTTGTCCAGCTTGTGACCCGTACTTAGGCAAGGGGGGTGAACTGAAGATTGCTGAGCTCAGAAATGCAGAGACACCTTTAGTATGCCACAGATTTGATCCTTACAGAGATCAGGAATTCTTGGATTATATTCAGAGTGAGCATAACTTAGACCTTTTGGTCAATCTTCCTCCCCAACTTGCTGCAGAATACAGAAGGAGAGGGTCCTTCTTTGCGCAGCACCCGTCCATCAGTGACTGGCTTATGGTCTACAAGAAAATTCGCGGTAAGCCCTCACGTTGGCTGGTCTGCCCTCCTGTTGTGTACAGATGGGACATTATTGCTATGATTCATGATGTCCTTGCTCATCCTGGTGTCTCGCAAACTCTTGTTGTTTTGCACATGCACTTTCATTGGCCTGGCATAAAGGCTGATGTTGACTTGTTTGTTCGTACTTGTGAACCATGTCAGAAGCTCAGAGCTTCACTGCCTGAGCCACCACGGCTACAAAAACCTGCCCTGTTCGGACCAATGGATCATATTCACATTGACTTATTTGGTCCGATTCCTGGCATGCTCGCGAAGGATAAAAATGGCAGAAACGACAAGCAAAAGCTTTGGGTTGTGCTCATGATTGATTACTTTACCAAAATTGCGGAGTTTGCTACTGTTGAAAATAAAACTCCCTTGTCAGTGTCTAAGTCCTTTTACAATGCATGGATTTGTAGATATGGTGTACCTGTTGTAGTCACGTCTGATAATGGTCATGAGTTTTCTGCTGAATTTGTTCACATGCTTTCGAGACTGGGAATCTATCACATCCAGATCTCGCCCAATCACCCATCTGCCAATGGTGTGGTTGAACGTTTGGTTAGAACTGTGAAGGGAATGTTGACCAAGCATTATAATGACTTTCCCACTGACTGGACTTCGTCCTTGCCCACTGTGCATCAAGCATACATGTCGCGCAAACACACGTCGATATGTAATCTCTCTCCAGCTGAAATGTTGTATGGGTATATTCCTAAATTGCCTTTGGCTGTAAGAGATGTGCTTGTAAATGTTGCAGAGGCCCTTTCTCCTGAACATCACGTGTGCAAGTTACAAGACAAATTGCGAGAGCAGTATGACAGAGTAGCACGTGCATTGGACAATGCAATGCACAAAAACATTGTGGGTCAAGCTCATAAACTGCGTGGCAAAAGAAAGTGCACTGATTTGGAGGTTGGGGACTTAGTTTGGAAGTCACAAACATTGCTGGTCCACTACAAACTGGGCTCAAAGGTCCCTTCAAAATAGTTAGCATCAATGACACCAAAACCATAGCAGTCCTTGAAACTGGCCAAACACGTTTCAAGGAAAGGAAACATTTCAAAAGACATACCTCACACCTTGTCAAATATCACGAACCGCTTCGTGATTGGGGGGGAGAGTGCATACTTCCAGGGATTACAAATTTACATTTTCCCCTGAGTATTTTCCTGAAAACAATCACCAAGCAGCCATCGTGCAGTATGAAATATTTGAACAGGTGGAGTTGGGACATTTGGTGGAGCTGGAACACTGACATGTGGGGGCAGTAGTAGTACTCTCTCAGTGCAGGTACCTGGACTCCAATTTTGTTTTATGCAGCTGGATCTTGGGATGGCAGACAGCTACAGGTTTGCAATACCCACAGGTCATGTTTTTGGGGCTTCCCCCATGCTTTTCAGGTTGCTGCAGCACTTTGGGGCTTCCCCCTTGGCTTGCAGACAGACCTGTACCTTAGTTGTACCTTATTTTCCAATAAGGGGCTTCCCCCTTGGCTTTTTGTCTTTCATTTGGCATTTGCGCCACAGATTTATTTGAGATTATTATTGGCACTTGCGCCAAGCCTTTATCTTAAATATATTTTTGGCACTTGCGCCATTCTTTCATCTTTCGTCCTTTTTGGCACTTGCGCCAATGTTCCAGAAGACTCGACAGGATCTAGGTCGTGATCTGGGATGGGGGCTGGGATTGAGAGAGTGAGAGACTGGTCATTCATTCATTTGTTTTGTTTGTTTTATCATTGCGATTAGCTGCATCGGTTACGTATGGACGTAACCGAACCGACGACGGATGTGCCGTCCGAAGTCGTCCCGGCTGTGGTAGAGACACCTCCTGTAGTGGTTCCAGAAGAGAAAAGAACTCTTGACATCACCTTAAGACAGTGTCAGATAGCAGAGAAAGCTCAGTACGTTGCTACTTTGCTAGCTCAGTTGAATGGCCACAGCAATAGGGTGATTGTACAAGATTTCCTGCAACAGCCAGGCCGCTACCAAACGGCCAGGACGCATGTGAAGGACGTGCAGAAGTATATGAGGATACTCATGAAGACATTTGACCATATATATCAGAATGTCAATGTCTCACTTGAGACATCTGGCATAGGTGACCTGGAGGTGCGCCACCCCTTTAGTTCATGACATATATGTCATAGCCTTAGTTATGACATATAATGTATTGGTAATCCACGTGACTGCATGGTACGGCAATCACGTGGGGCAGCAGTCTCGCGGGCATAGATAAGCTCGCCTGCCACAAAAGCTCCCTTCGTGTTGATCATACTGGGAGCGACAATTCTTATGATTATTCACAGACTTGGACAATTACTGGGTTGCGGCTGAGCTAACTACTGTGAGAATACTGCTGTGAGAAGAACTACTTGTGAAGAAAAGGGGATGGTCCAGGGGCAAGATCTGCTTGACGCCCAAACAGATAGTGAGGGAGAAGGGCAGATGGAAGATGCAACCACCAAGAAGAAGGAAAGGAAGAGCAGAGGAAGAACTCGTGTGGCTCGCAAGACGGCCAAGGCCAGGAAGATGGCAGAAGTCATGGAAGATGTTGTTTGTGAGCCTGAGGCAGCCATGCTGAGTGAAGTTGATGATACAGCTACCACAGCTGTTTGAGAGACTTGTGTGTTATTCAGAAGTCCTTTGTTTTGTGCAGAAGCACATATGCCTTGCTGTGAGGGAAGAGAGACTGCACTTTTGAGAAGTAAATGGAGTAAGTTGTGCTGCCAGAACCAGGCAGCAGCACCAGTCATTGCTATACATCAAAACCTGCTGGTTTTCAACCTTCACGCATTCCTGACAATTCAATTGGGATTAGCTATCCCAGTAGCATTTGCCATTTGTTTTGGAGCTGGTGGTCAAGACATGTTTAGCCAGAACCTGCCTACTACTTATTGATTGCGGTTAAGCAGGAATTGAACAATTCAGCTCGGGAGTCCAACGTGGTCTAGTGGTATGATTGGCTTATTTGTCTTAAGTGAAGTGACATATCACAAGTCAGGACTCAGTGTACTATAAAGCAGACATTATATGGTACCATAGTTGTACTTGCAAATAGGTGCAGTACAAGTGCCGTACGATCTACTTCTTGTTTGCAAAAACAAGATCAAATGTAACTTTAGTTCATGACAGGCTCTTGTTCATGCTTTGCTTAAATGGAAACATTTGTTGCTGGGAGCTAAATTTACAGTTCACACTGATCAGCAGGCTTTAAAGTACTTACTGACTGCTCCTGTTAGGACTAGTAGGCAGGAACGTTGGCTCACTGAGATTATGAGGTTTATGCCTGATATAAAGTATGTTAAAGGCACTGATAATGTGGTTGCAGATGCCTTGTCTAGGCGTGTTGACCTTGCAGTGATGCATGTCTCCTCTGTTGCTGTCTCTTCTCTCTTACAAGAGATTGCCTTGCTTTGTGTTTCTGATCCCACAGTTGCTAAACTTGTGGATGAAGGTGTTTTGGTATTGAGGGACTCTGTACCTTATTCTGTGCAATCAGGGAAGGTCTATGTACCTGATGCATTGAGAGAAAAGGTGCTGAGAGAGTGCCATACCACACCCTTTTCTGGCCATCTTGGTATTAACAAGATGTATGAGCTAGTGTGCAGGGAGTTTTGGTGGCCACGTCTCAGCTCATCAGTCAGGGACTTTTGCAGGTCTTGTGACACCTGCCAGCGCACTAAAGGAACTGGAGCCGTACCTTATGGTTTGCTTCAGCCACTGCCCATTCCAGATGGACCTTGGCAGAGCGTTTCCCTTGATTTAGTGACTGATTTACCTGTCTGTTGTGGGTTTGACTCTATTGTGGTATTTGTGGATAGGTTTTCTAAGTTGTGTGTCTTGGCTGCATGCACTAAAACCATCACTGCACCTCAACATGCACAACTGTTTATAGACAGGGTCTTTGTGAGATTTGGAATGCCTACCTCCATTGTGAGTGATAGAGATCCGAGGTTCACTAGCCATTTTTGGAAGGCCTTTGTTAAATTATTGGGTACTGAGATTGCTATGTCTACTGCTTACCACCCTCAGACAGACGGGCAGACAGAGAGAATGAATCGGACCATGGAAGACATGTTAAGAGGGTTTGTGGGGCCGAGACAGGATGACTGGTGCAAGTATTTAAGCATGGTGGAGTTTGCTTACAATAACTCTCTCCAGGCTTCCACACTGCAGACACCCTTCTTCCTGAATCACGGGCGCCATCCCCTTACTCCCTTGTCTTCTGCTGTTCCTTCACGTTCTGCAAATCCTGCTGTGTCTGAGTGGGTTGAGGGGCTGCAGACTGCCTTGAAAAGTGCCAAGTCTAATCTTGCCTCTGCACAGCAACGGCAGAAGTCTTATGCAGATAGAAAGAGACGAGACCACCCTTTCAAGGTGGGGGACCAGGTGTTGCTGGCTGCAAGGAAGAACCAGCTTTCACCTGGGCTCTCCTCAAAACTATCAGCTAAGTATTTTGGGCCCTTTACTATTGCTGCAGCAGTTGGTACTCGTGCTTTTAGACTTATCTTGCCTGAGACTGTGAACATTCATCCTGTGTTTCATGTTTCCCAGCTGAAACCTTATGTGTCTTCATCTGTACCAGTGACTGTTACTTCACCACCTCCTTTGTATGCAGATAAGCGTGGCGGCGTTTATGAAGTTGAGGCCATCATTGCTAAAAAGAGAGTTGGAAAGTCTTGGCGGTACTTGGTCAAATGGATGGGCTATGATGAGACTGAGAATACTTGGGAGCCCCTTGCCCATGTTCGCCACTTGGCAGACGACGTGGCAGCTGCCCCAGTCCTTTCTTAAGTCCCACTTGCGGGCATCCCTTGTTGAGCCACTTGCGGCCTTGAGACTTTTCCAGCCATTTGCGGCTGATGACCCTTGGACTTCGCCAGCCAGCTTGGATCTGGGAGGGAGGGAGGGTGGAAGGGTCTGGGAGGGAGAGGGATCATGAATTGGGACTTGCATGCATGTCTCTTGTTCATATGCTTTGCATGGGTTATGTTTCCTTGACCCACGGCTCCATTTTGTGATGCACTTGCTGTGGCAGTGTAGCTGCAAATTGTAGTTCCGTGTCTGCATGACTTGCTTTAGTATCTTACCCATGAGATACACTATGTGGTAGTTAGCTGTGTATGGCTTGCTGCTCTAGACAATATGCCTTATGCCTTTGCTGGAAAGCCACCTCAAGTGAAGGTTACACTGCAGTGCAGGGTAACTGGACCTAAGGTTTGGACAAGTGCTAGTCTAATGACTCAACCTAATTGTTTCATCACTGGTGTGAGTGCTGTCTAGAGAGTTCGTCCCCTACGTTAGAGGATCCGCCTTGCAGACGATAGTCCTTAGAATGTTAAGGTATTCGAGCATTGAGCAGATGAGTCCCTCGTCTGTGTCGTGCTAACTTGCTTTGTGGACTTCATCTTCTGACTTGCTGGTTTGGTAATTATAGGAGGTGTGATTATCTATAGTTACAGTAAGCAGGGTTCGTGATACCCCTGTCTTACGTTTGTGGCCCCATTGCCATAAACACCATCTCATAGCTTATGCCAAGGGGGAGGGCATGTAGCATTTCCTAGGGTATAATGCTCTAGTATGGTCCTTGGCATTGCTCATTGACTTGCCATGTGATCTGGGTTCGCAGTACAACCTCGCTCAGGTAGTTCGCTCGGTTGCCCGACTACGCGTCTGAGGCAGTACAGTATAATTCAACCCACCCTGGGTTTAAGAGTGGGCTTGCGAATCAATCATGTAACACTCTTTCCAAGCACACCACAAATTGTCTGATTCCTAAACCTCTTCCGCTAAGCTATACTACAACTGCAGACACTGCAGAGCTATTTTAGCCACCGTGGCAGGATTGCTATCAAAATTAAGAGTTTGTCCGCCTCATTAGGTCATCTTCCGTGCAGTGCATGCGTTAAATTTCAAACTTACACATGTATTTTCACTCGCAGGCGAGTCGCAGCCTGCGACTCGCAGGCCTTCTTGCTGTTTAGTACAAACTTTACCACTCTTTAAAAGAGTGTATAAGGGGAAAAGAGTGAAGCCTATATACCCTGGAGCAATAGTGGCAGCGATGGAATTTTATTCTTCACAGAGGGTTTGGCGGGGGTTTTGTGTGGGTTTTCAGTATTGAAGGTGTGTACATGGCAAGGATTTCAATGAGGTTGGAGGTGAGGGTTCCGACGGGGTTTTGTTGGGGTAGTCACGGGGTAGGGTTTCAGGCGGTACAAGGGAATGGCAGGTGGGGAAACGATGGGATCCGTGGGGAACCCGAAACTCATCATGGAGCGCGCTTCGCATTATACCCGAGGGGGCGAATCCCAAACCGCTTGTGGGCTAGGGGACGATGAGGGAAGCGCGAGGGAGTGTGGGGTTATCCTGGGGACAGATAGGGTCCGACAGGTGGGGTTCAAGGGTTTCGGAGGGTTTCCACAGGGTTTTGGAGGGTTTTTGGGGGTTTCTTTTTAGAAAGCCACACCTCCACAGCGACGCGGGTGACGATATAGGCTACAGCTATATAGGGGATATATCCTGACCGCACACCAGAAAACCGTCCATGCGGGAACGTGGAATTTAGGGGCCAGATACTTGTGATAGTGAAAATACTCCTGATAGGTGATACTATCACTGTCACTGATAGTGAAAAAACTCGCCGATAGTGGGCTTGAATATAAGGAGTGAAGGCTAGGGAGAGGGAGAGGGGGAGGGGGAGGGACAGAGAGAGACAGAGAGAGAGGGGCCCGGGGGGGGGGAAGAGAGAGAGAGAGAGAGAGAGAGAGAGAGAGAGAGAGGAGAGAGAGAGAGAGAGAGGAGAGAGAGAGAGAGAGAGAGAGAGAGAGAGAGAGAGAGAGAGAGAGAGAGAGAGAGAGAGAGAGAAGAGAGAGAGGGGGGGGGGGAGGGGGGGGGAGAGAGAGAGAGAGGAGAGAGAGAGAGAGAGAGAGAGAGAGAGAGAGAGGAGAGAGAGAGAGAGAGAGAGAGAGAGAGAGAGAGAGAGGAGAGAGAGAGAGAGAGAGAGAGAGGGAGGGAGGGGGGAGAGAGGGGGGGGGGAGGCGGGAGAGAGAGGGGGGGGAGTGAGAGTGAGAGTGAGAGTGAGAGTGAGAGAGGAGAGAGAGGGGGGGGGGAGGGAGAGAGAGAGGGAGAGGGAGGGCGGGAGGGAGGGAGAGAGGGAGAGAGAGAGAGAGAGAGAGAGAGAGAGAGAGAGAGAGAGAGAGAGAGAGAGAGAGAGAGAGAGAGAGAGAGAGAGAGAGAGAGAGGGAGAGAGGGAGAGGGAGGGAGGGAAGGGAAGTAGGGAGGGGGGAGAGACAGACACACACACACACACACACAGAGAGAGACAGAGAGAGAGAGAGAGAGAGAGAGAGAGAGAGAGAGAGAGAGAGAGAGAGAGGGAAAGAGAGAGAGAGAGAGAGAAAGAGAGGGGGGAAGAGAGGGAGGGGGGTGAGAGAGTGAGAGGCAGAGAGAGAGAGAGAGAGAGAGAGAGAGAGAGAGAGAGAGAGAGAGAGAGAGAGAGAGAGAGAGAGAGAGAGGGGGGGGGGGGGGGGGGGAGGGGAGGGAGAGGGAGAGAGGGAGGGACGGGGAGGGAGGGAAAGAAAAGGGAGAGATAGGGACGGGGGGGGGGGAGGGGGGGCTATATATATCAACATGGACAATGGTGCGCGCGCGCGCGCGGTTTTTTGTGAGGCAAGCATTGGGTGTGTAGCGGGGCGGGGCGGGGTGGTGGGCCTGGCAGACAATGGGTCATGCATAGAGAGCTGGTAGTTGGTGATTACCCGTAATGCTTTTTTGGGTGGTTGTCGACAGGATCACTCCCCCCACCTTTTTTTTTGGGGGGGGGGGGGGGGTGGGGGGGGTGTGTGGTGTGGTGTGTGTGTGTGTGTGTGTGTGTGTGTGTGTGTGGTGTGTGTGTGTGTGTGGTGGTGTGTGTGTAAGACAAAGTGGGCTTGGGAGGTCAGCATTGGGTGTGTAGCGGGGCGTGTGGGGGGGGGGGGGCTTCCCCCCCCCCTTTTGTTTTTTTTTTTTTTTTTTCTTTTCTTTTTTTTTTTTTTCTTTTATTTGTTTTGGTTTATTTGGGCAGAGGGATCAAGACAAAGCGGCTTTCTGGAAACGAGCACAAGGGCGTAGCGGTGTGTGCCGGGGGACTGGGCAGGCTGCAACGACCCCCTTTGTCTGCGCTGCCGCTCACAATTCCATGAAACTTAGTCGTGTGAGGAGTACCAGGCCCTCCCTGAGACCCGCAGAATGTCGGAGGAAGACAGTTGTTAAAGTGTTACTGGAGATCGGCTTTCAACGCTGCGGAGGGTGCAAGATGATGGTTGAGCATCGGGAGGGCTGCGAGGACAGCCGATGCCTGTAGGGGCTTCTCTTTCTGAACCGCCCCTCCCGTCTCTCAAAATCTGGATTCTGTAATGTACAGCCGGGCGCGTGTAAGTGCAGCAGGTCCTGTGTATGATCACTCTGGCGACCATCAGCAATTGTTTGACTGAAACTCAACCTCCTTTTCCCTTCTCTTCTATCTCTTTTATCTGCTCTGGCTCCTTCGTTTTCTCATCATCATGTTCCTCCCCCTCCTTTCATCCTTCTCTTCCTATTTCTGTTTCCCCTTTTGAATAACAGAGATGCCCCCCCCCCCTCCGTTCCCTGCTCTCGTTTTGAATCACTAGAAAATATCAATATTTATGCTAATGATCACGTTCACCGCAACGTCGATGCCAATGCTCAGTTCCGTTGATTAAAAAAAGAAAGAAAAAGGGTGGTGGTGGTGGTGGGAGGAGGGGGGGGGGGGAGGAATCAACATCCATGGTCAGACCCATCGAGCCATCAATGTCCATCCACTGGTTGGGATCGGGGGTCAGTGCTTGCTTGTTGCTCGTTGATGTTGGTTGGGCCTTGCCAATGCTGCAGGTGTGGCCATAGATCCTGCTTTGTGTGCGGCAAAGAGTGGCAGACCCGCACGAATTCGAAGATCGACTGCCTCCACTGCAGGAAGCCCTTCTCAGCGAAGTGGCGAAGGGTTTTGACCATGATGGAAGGGCATGCCCCGTGGCAGAAAAATGCTGCTACGTTTCGGAGGGCCATCGCTGATATGGCAGACAAGCTAAGTGAAGCGCACGGGAAGTGATTGCATGCGCATTGAAATATCCTATTCGTCAAAATAAACTGCTGACATAACCTTAATAACTTCTCCACCATTCCTTAAAATACCAACCTTCACCCTTCAGCCTACGCATGTCATGCATGTCGCGGGACCGTCTGCTCCTGTCGTCCCTTCAGTACACGTAACGCAGTCACACATGATTTGACTGCAGAGTCGATGTGGAATTAATCGCTTTACTAACGACTTGAGTGACTTTAACAGGTCCTTTTAAGGACTCGGCCTGAAGAACTCACGTCAGGCAGATGCAGATTCCCCAAAACAAATGTCAGACAAAACAACAGCAGCGGGCGCTCTAAAAAATCTTTAAGTAGTCCGGAAACAATACGGATTCACTTGCCCCAGTCCACTTGTAAACATCGTGGTAAACAACCGGAATATCTGCATCAGTTTACGACATCAAAAATACTGGTGGATGTCCAACACATCCCCAACATAGTCCTTATGAATGTCCAATAATCATAAGGATTAGGTCGGTCGGAACACCACTTCATGAATCCTTGCTTGAAATGTCAGCTACAAACTTGCACTTACGTCATCATAGGAACTTTCATACCCTCATATTTGACCAGTCCCATATGTCCCATATGTGTTTGAACGAAGGCCCACACAGGACAAGAGAGTCAAAAAGTCAACTCGCACCCCAACTTAGCCCAGATGTCTTCCATAATGCATGTTCTCATACAGCCGCGACGCTAGTGGCATCACATCCCCCCATGTGCCAGCGATTGTATGTCCATGCCACCTTATACTTGAAAATGCTCCGACCGAGCTAGACTTGCCCGTACTGTCTTAACTGGAAGAAACCCTCATCAGCCGCCTTGGGCCCCTATTAAAACACACGCTGTGCTACCGCTTTTTCACAAGTTTTCAAAATCCAACAACTAGTATGCACTTTTGCCAGCTCCATTGTGGAGTCACGAGCTGACTTTGAACGAGCAGCCTAGTGCCCCCATGCCAACAAAATTTGGTCCACAGGCCAAATCACAACTATCTCAGCACATCCCAACTACTTCAACATATCCCAACCGCCAAAACGCGTATCCAACACATCTCAATCATTTCTGTCTGCAGCGCAAGAATAAATGGTACGTATGTATTAGGTCAGAGCGGCCGGTGGTGGGAAACCCATCCCACCAGCCGTTCATCCTTTGCTCGCACATGTGATCCTTATCCCAAAATCCCCCCCCCCCCACCCGAACCAGCTCGTGCGCCTCAGTGCTCGGGCAAGGGCCGGCAAGGTTGACATGCCCATCTCACTTTCGAACATTCTTGCACCAAGTGCGCCAGGCCCACATGTGCAGGACTGAATAGGCGCGCTGGGCTTCCTCTGGCATCCTGGAAGCTTCATTCCGAGTGAGCAGGAGATGGCGAGGTGACTTCACCATGAGGCCTTCTCTCTGCCCAACCTGACCAAGCTCCTCACATTTCTGCCAGACCATGAGCTGGAGCCCCAAGAAAGCTATCAGCTTCGAAGAATCCCTGAACTGCAAAACGTATTTTATATTGCGGGGCTCGAATGAAAATAAGTGGCAATGCCGATTCACCCAGACTTCGACCCCACGCACCCAGGTGTCACGCTCCCACCTCCCTTTAATCGCAAAATACCACTGAACAGAGGATGTCTGGCCGTCCGCAAGCAGTCCCAGTGCTGGTGCGTGCACAACATTGTCTGCTGCTACGGCAAAGAGCTCGGAATAAGCTGGCAATACGTCTCCCTTTCTGATGTCATAGGAACAGCGGGTGCGATGAGCGGCAACTGTGGGGCACCTGATATCTTGGCAGCAGAGGAAGTGCGCTGCAGCGCCTATCAAATCTTCTCCAAAAGTTGAGATGGTGGTCTCCACCAGCCACTTCACTTCAGCCTCGTAAAACTCCAGGCACACCTCCTCAAACACTTTGCCCTCTGGCGCCAGCTTGGCCAGGTCTCGCAGGGACAGGCCTTGGTTGCGAAGAACATGCCACTGCAAGGGTTCTGGGAGGTCATCCCACTGGGGAAGGCCTGGACTCCGTGAGTATGCCCCTGCAGCGCACACTCGGCAACTTAAACAAAACTCTGAGCACAAGAAGCCTACGAGGCCTTGCTGGTGTGCTTTTCAAACGTACCGACACAGGCCAGGTACCTATGCCAGCCCAAGCACGAGTCACAGAATAAAGACTGGTAGGGCATGCCATGAACACACCAATGATTTGTGCCTGCCTCTTTCATTGAAAGACTTTGCCAAGGTACATGGTGCTTCTGGGGAAAGATATTCTCAGAGCACCACGGGACGATGTTTCTTGTGTCGTCCTCACAAGCAGGATACGCATCTCACGGGGGATAAGGAATGGAACAATTGCTCTTGAACAAAATCTGAAAGCCAATGGCCTTAATCCGTCCCCAATTCAAGAGCGGCCATACCCGTAAATCCCCTAAAGCGATATGCCTGGCAGACACCCACCAGAGTCAAGTAACCTGACCCATGACTGCATTCACCTGGATGACATGTGCGTTATCAACCGGATCAAAAGATGAAATGACAGCTATGCATGGACTTGCAGACAATTGCCAGTCTACATCTGATACAAAAGTCCTGAAGGTCATTCCATATTTATGTCAAAAGTCACACACCTGATAAGGGACGATTCTGCGTTGATGCGTCTGTCCTCCTCTGACGTTTTGGATTGATCTCCATCCAGCCTGTCCAGCCTGTCAGACATCCCCGCATCGGCTTATTCCATGTGAGGTTTGAAAGCAGACACAGCCCACCACGACAAACTTCGGGCCACACTGGGATTACACGCTCATGGAGGACACTGATGTGCAGGTGCGAATTAGCAATGGTCAAAAAAAGCACACAGGGGTCACTAAAACAGAAATCTGATGAGTCGGCTACAAGGCCCCGCTGGCGTGCTTTTCAAACGTACCAGCGGGGGCCTTGGTCGGTCATACCATGAACACCAATGATACCTGCCTGACTTTTTCATAAAGGACTTTTCCAAGGTACAGGGTGCTTCTGGGTAAAGATATCCTCAGGACAATGATTCTTGCGTCAGCCTCACAAGCAGGATATGCATCTCATGGGGATACAGAACTAATATATTTGCTCCTAAACATAATCTGAAAGCCAATGGCCTTGGTCCCGCAGCAATTCAAGAGCGGCCATACCCCTAATCCCCCTGAAGCGATTTGCCCGGCAGACACGCACCAGAGTCAAGAACCTGACCCATGACTGCATTCACCTCAACGACATGTGCGACATCAATCGAATCAAGAGATGAGATGACAGCTTGGCATTGACTTGCAGACAATTGCCAGTCTGCATCCGATGTACAAGTCCTGCCGGTCATTCCTAATCTGTGCCAAAAGTCACACACCTGATGAGGGTAAATCGTGCGTTGATGTGTCCGCCATCCTCTGACGTATTTGATTGCACTCCATCCAGCCTGTCAAACATCCCCCACATCGGCTTATTCCATGTGGGTTTGTCAGCAGACACAGCCCACCACAACAAACTTCGGGCCACACTGGGTTTACAAGCTCATGGAGGACACTGATGTGCAGGTGCGATTAAGTAATCGTTGATAACGGCGCACAGGGGTTATTAGAACAAAAATCTGACGAGATGGCTACAAGGCCCCGCTGGCGTGCTTTTCAAACGTACTGACACAGGCCAGGTGCCTATGCTAGCCCAAGCCCCAGTCACAGAATAAAGACTGGTCGGCCCAATACCATGAACACGAATCATTTGTGCCTGAACTTTTCATAGAGAAATTTTCTAAG
The DNA here is from genome assembly GCA_002005505.1 of Botryococcus braunii. Lineage (NCBI taxonomy): Eukaryota > Viridiplantae > Chlorophyta > Trebouxiophyceae > Botryococcus > Botryococcus braunii. The sequence continues at coordinate 6,287 of KV908579.1, read as the reverse complement.
GTACAGGGTGCTTCTGGGGAAAGGTCAGAGCACCACAGGACGATGTTTCTGTGTCAGCCTCACAAGCAGGATATGCATCTCACGGGAATACAGAACTTATATAATTGTTCCTAAACATAATTTGCAAGGCCATCGGCCTTGGTCCCTCACCTCTTCAAGAGCGGCCATATTCCAAATCCCGTTAAAGCGATTTACCCAGCAGGCACTCACACAGAGTCAAGAAATTTCACCCACGACTGCACTCACCTCAACGACATGTGCGATCAATCAGATCAAAAGATGGTAACAGCTTGGCATTGACTTGCAGACAGCTGCCAGTCTGCATCCGCTATGAAAGTCCTGCCGGTCATTCCTTATTTATGCCGAGAGTGACACACCTGATGAGGGAAGACCGTGCATTGATCCGTCCGCCCCCCTCCGATGTTTTAACTTGATCTCCATCCAGCCTGTCCAACCTGTCAGATATCCCCCGCCTCGGCTTATTCCATGTGGGTTTTGAAAACAGACACAGCCCACCACGACAAGCTTCCGGCCACACTGGGTTTACAAGCTCATGGAGGACACTGATGTGCAGGTGCGAATAAGCAAAGGTCAAAACAGCACACAGGGGGCACTAAAACAGAAATCTGATGAGACAGCTACAAGGCCCCGCTGGCGTGCTTCTCAAACGTACCGATACAGGCCAGGTGCCTACGTTAGCCCAAGCTTGAGTCACAGAATTAAGACTGGTCAGTCATACCATGAACAACAATCGTACGTGCCTGACTTTTCATAAACGACTTTTCCAAGGTACAGGGTGCTTCTGGGGAAAGGTAACCTCAGAGTACCACAGGACGATGTTTCTGTGTCAGGCTCACAAGCAGGATATGCATTTCACGGGGATACAGAACAACTATAATCCCGTAAACATAACTTGGAAGCCATTTGGCCTTGGTCCCTCACCGATTCAAGAGCGGCCATACCCCTAATTCCCTACAGCGATTTGCCCAGCAGACACACACCAGAGTCAAAGTAACTCATGACCGCATTCACCTCCACGACATGTGCGACATCAATCGAATCAAGAGATGAGATGACAGCTTGGCATTGACTTGCAGCCAGTCTGCATCTGATATCAAAGTCCTGCCTGCCATTCCTTATTTATTCCCAAACGAAAGTTACACACCTGGTAAGCAAGGATCCTGCGTTGATGCCTCCGCCTTCCTCCGACGTTTTCGATTACACTCCATCAAGCCTGTCAGACATCCCCCGCATCGGCTTATTCTATGTGGTTTGTCAGCAGAAATAGCCCACCACCACAGACTCCGGGCCACACTGGGTTACAAGCTCATGGAGGACATTGCTGTGCAGGTGCGAATAAGCAATCGGCCAGAAAAAAGACAGGATGCCATTAATTCACAGGACAATCGTCAATAACAGGACAGGGCTGCGTCCCTTACCCTTTTTCTATGAGCTGCGTCCACCCCTTTTTCTAAGGACAGGGGTACGTGAAGTCACACATGAAGCACGTGACGGCTGACAGGCTGCGGAGTCCGGACGAAGACAGCACTAACAAATTTAGAGTGAAGCCTTGTCTACCGGATACCATAAATCCATCATGTAGGGACGCGGAATCTAGCGGCCAAGTGTTCAAGAAGGGGAGGGAGGGAGAGGGAGGGAGGGAGGGAGGGAGGGAGGGAGGGAGGGAGAGAGAGAGAGAGAGAGAGAGAGAGAGAGAGAGAGAGAGAGAGAGAGAGAGAGAGAGAGAGAGAGAGAGAGAGAGAGAGAGAGAGAGAGAGAGAGGGGAGAGAGAGAGGGGGGGGAGGGGGGAGGGAGAGGGGGAGAGAGAGAGAGAGAGAGAGAGAGAGAGAGAGAGAGAGAGAGAGAGAGAGAGAGAGAGAGAGAGAGAGAGAGAGAGAGAGAGAGAGAGAGAGAGAGAGAGAGAGAGAGAGAGAGAGAGAGAGAGAGAGAGAGAGAGGAGAGAGAGAGAGAGAGAGAGAGAGAGAGAGACCTCTCTACAAAGATGGGGTCATACCATTCTAGATCTATGGGGTCAGTCCTTCACTTATAGGGCATGCAATAGCGGCCTCTCTCCGGCCGGCTCTAGCCCTCTCCCTCCTTCCCTCTGTCCCCCCCCCCTCTCCCCACACCCCCCTTCCTCCCTTTCTCCCTCCCGTTTTTCACCGACAACTTCCTGCACTTTGCATAGTTTACCTCACCTCGAGCACCTCGAGCACCTCACCTCCAGTTTACGATCACAGCGCAGAGCCAATGCCTTTAGTTTAGATGAAAACCCTTTCTAACAAGAATGCCTGGTGATCTCTGTAATGGGTTCTGGCTTTCCATTTTTCTGGCCTCTAATGACCTTGTAATTATATTACGGCTTCGATCCTCTCCCCCCCCCCCCCCCCCGGTCTCCTCTTTTTTAAAATTTCCGCCCACGCCTTAAGCTTGCTCTTTAGCTCCCCATCTTCCTCCCTTCCCACCTACAGTTCAGCCCCCCACCCTCTAATGCAGATGTAACGGTCTTCTACCCGATGTAATGATGTCCGTTTACACCGAGTAATGATTCTAGTTGCCTATTCTCTCAGTCGCGAAAAGTTTGCGATGAGAGATGCTTAGTGCCACGAGTTACAGATACGATATAATGCAAGTTTCTTCTAAGACCAGTATAATACATTTTTCCTCTGAGGTGAGACCCTAAGTTGTACACTCATGTTCCCCTACGTGTGCACTCATTTGCAATTGTGCCCACTACATGTTCAGCGAAGTATAAAACTTTACAACCAGCAAATGCACGATTGGTCAATCCACAAAAAATTTGACCATCATAAACATTGAACAGTTTAACGATGGTTGTTCAGTATTAACAATGATTGACCAGCACGCTTAGTGATGAGCATCAGCAATGATTGATCAGCCTTAAAAGATAAATGATCTGCACTAACGGTGATTGAATAGCCCGATAGTTGATTAGCATCAACGTTAATATTGATCAGCATCAACGTAAATATTGATCAGCATTTGCCGGTATACCCTTATATGGGGACATTGTATACAATGTCCCCATAGACGTATCTATATACAGACTAATCAGTGTTGAAGCTGATCAACCATCTTACGACCCAATCCCGTAATTGGGTAAGATGATGGTTCACCAGCATCGACGCTGATCAGTAACTATACAGGATAGGCGACACTCTTGATTATAGATACAAAGCCACCATACATGGGTGACATTGTCAATGTCATGGGTAAGCACCCCACCCTTCAAAGCTAATGTCGCTGCAAGTTGCAGTCTTGCACTATCCTCAATAGTAGAAACTACTACTAGCACTAGTAATTTAAAATTTGGCATTGGTCATGCACGCTGGAGATGTCGCGCGGCAAGCGACCTGTCCATATGGGTAAACGACACCTTGCAAAGCTGATGTCCCTACAAGGTCCAGTCATGCACGAGCGACCCGTGCTCCAGCCTAAGCTTGTCTGCCATATCATTGACGGCCCTCTGAAACGTGGCAGCATCTCTCTGCCCACTGGCACGCCCATGCATCACGTTCTGTACACGTTGCATGGCCGCTGCGGCGGGGTGGTCCCTGCAGGTGCGGCATTGCCCTTGCCAATCTCCGCCGCACACGTAGCAGAACTGGTGGCCGCACCTGAGGCATTGGCAGCGCCCCAACCAACATCAACGAGCAACAAGCAAGCACTGAAGCCCGATCACAACGCGTGGATCGACATCGATGACTCTGACCATGGATCTGACCATGGATGGAGAATGCCCTCCCTTATTGGTTTTCCCTTCATT
>KV908578.1:168817-236707 GCA_002005505.1 Botryococcus braunii | reverse complement strand
TGGTTTGCAAACCTAGCTGTACCAAGGTATTTTCACGTTCTAGGGTGCGTACTTCAATGCCTGGCAGTCAAAGGGATTGGGCACACTGGATTTGAAAATATCCTTAAATTTACTTTCTCTCTTAGAGTATCTCTGCAAGGACTGTAAGGCTGTTTATGTTTCCATGGTGTTCAGGCCATGGAATCATGTATCAGGACATTTGAGGGACGTGCCCTGGCTCACGGAGTACGCTAATCTTATTTCTAAGAGATGATGCCAAGATATTTGACGCTCATGTGGCGTCGTGTCTTTCTGCGCTCTCTGTCATGGGTGTAAACCTTGTGGGAGGCCAGGTCATATTTTATCCTCTTGGAAGGAGGCTTGAGGGTCCAGCATAGGCCTGCCTTGCCACTCATTTCAGGGGGGGATGATGGCCTTGGTGCTTTTTGGTTTTTTTGGTTATTTTTTTTTTCTTTTTCCCTTTTTGCCCTATTTTTTTTTTTTACCGGGCAGGGTGGCCCGGGGGTTGGCGGGTGGGGGTTTTTTTTTTTTTTTTTTTTGGGGGGGGGGGGGGGGGGGGGGCAGCATCCAGGTCTTGGTGTATGCTGTAGGCAGCACACGTGCGGTTTGGAACCTTGGGGACTTTGAGGGGGGACATGAGTGCACGTACTTTCGTCTACGGAAGGGGTGCTCAATTGTTTTTGCATGCTGTGGACCCACACAAGGTTGTCGGAAGGGGTTGAGGGAGGGGAGGCAAGGGGCACAAGTGCAAGTACCTTCCGTAGGGGATGGGGGAGGGGCGCATGCAACATGCGTCTGAAAGGGGGGTAACGCGATGGTGGGGGAGAGGGGGGGGGAGGAGGGGGGAGGGGGGCATGAGTACGCAGATCCTTAAAGGGAATACAGGAGGGGCGCTCAGTTTGTTTCGCATGCTTTTTGACGCCACACAATATGTATCTGAAAGAGGAAGGGGAGGAGAAGGGGTTAGGGATGGGTGAACCTGTGCAAATCTCCTAAAGGCGAAGTGCAAAATTGGTGATCATTTCTCCTTTTGAAGGCTGTGCGGCTGCACAGAACTTGCGTCCGGGACTCCGGGAAAAGGCCCCCCTGTGTGTGCGTTCCGCGCGCGGCGTGTGTGTGTGTTGTGTGTGTGTGTGGTGGTGTGTTGTGTGTGTGTGGTGTGTGTGTGTGTGTGTGTGTGTGTGTGTTGGTGTGTGTTCGAGAGCTTATGCGTTCTGAGGGATCGGGGGTGGGGGGCTGCAGCGAGTTCCTCGCAAGGGCCCAGAGATATGGGGAAACAGAGGCTGAGGTGGACCCCCGAGCTGCATGCCCGCTTTGTGGCTGCAGTGCAGCACCTGCACGGGCCTGAAAAGGCAACCCCGAAGGGGATCCTGAAGCTGATGGCGATTGAAGGACTCACCATCTTCCACATCAAGAGCCACCTGCAGAAGTACCGCCTCAACATCAAGCTGCCCGGGCAGGGCGGCCCTATGTTTGAGGGGGACGAGGTCCGTCCCGCAGACGGAGCCCGGCGGAGCTCCAGAAGAAGAAAAGGAAAGCGGACATCGGCGCGGGCCCGCCGAAAAACTCGCCGCGGGGCCTCGGACAGCGACAGCGAAGAGGTGTGTGCCTGAATCTACATGTACGTGAATCTCGCTCTCCCCCAAATCAATATGGGCCCCCCCCCCTTTCTTCCTTGTCCCCCCTCCCTGTCACAGCCCGGCTGTGTGTGAGGGAGCGTGCGTGCGTGCGTGCGTGCGTGTGTGTGTGTGTGTGTGTGTGGTGTGTGTGTGTGTGTGTGTGTGTGTGTGTGCATGTGTGTGTTTGGGGGGGGGGGGGGGAGTCATGCTTGCAAGAGGGGGACGCTTCAGAGGAGCAGGCGTGCATGTGGGTGTGCATGTTGGGAGCAGGCGTGCATGTCGGGTGGGAGCAGGCTCCTTACTCTGTGTGCCTATCTTGGACAAGTGCCCCGGGGGGGGGGGTGTAGCGGGGAGAGGGGGAAGGGAGCGGAGAGAGCCATGCCTAGCAGTGACAGGCCTGCGCTTGACAATAACGTTGCAGTTGCTTGATAATCATGTTGCCTGCGTTTGACAATTCTAACCGCTTATGAATGATGGGCGCCTGCGCTGAAGCAAATGATGGGGCGTGCAGCAGGAGCAATATGAGAGCGAGGAGGAGGTGGAGGGGGGCGAGGGGGAGGGGAGGGAGAGGAGTTGGAGGAGGCGGGGGAAGTGGATTCCGGAGCTCTTGCCGCCAAGGCAACCCCTGCCCCAAAGGCAGCTCCCGCCATCACGTCTTCTGTTGTGGAGGAAGCAAGCGTTCAGGCCTCGGCTGGTTCCTCGGATCTGGCAAGGCGGCAGCAGGAACTCGGACAAGCCATGGCCAAGAGAATGAAGCTGCAGCAGCACCTGCGCTCGCAGCTTGAGGTGCCCTCCTCCCTTAGTCAGCCTGTCAATGTCATTCAGTCAGTTGGGGGGCGCGGGGGGGGGGGGGGGCAAGGCAGTGGGTGCTGAGGGAAGGGGGTTTGCTGGAGAGGGGTGATGGCATTGCGATGATGTATACAGACCATTGTGTCATAACCCATAACTCAGGTGGGAATGATGACAACGATGATGGTGGTGATTGTGTTGAGGACAAGGGGTCACTGTGAGGTAGTTTCAGAAGGGGTTGACCATGACGAGGTGTGTTGTGAGGTAGGTGTATCCAGGAGGGCTCGATGATGACAAGGGTATATTGCGAGGTAGAAATCCAGTAGAGGTCGACGATGATGAGGGTACATCGCGAGGTAGGTCAGGAGGGCTTGACGATGACAAGGGTATATTGTGAGGTAGTGTTCCATGAGGGCTTGACGATGGCGAGAGCATGGCAATGAGCTAACCTAGGAAGGGGCGCTGTGCGGGAGCAGTTGCAGAAGGCCCTGCAGGAAGAGCTGGAGACCACAGACAACCTGGTGAACAGGCTCATGGTGGAAGTGGGCTTCCCAGGCGCTCAACTTCAGGCGTCGGCCAGCGCGGCAATCGACTTTCCGTCCGACAAAGGCGGCAGCAAACTGCCATTGATGACGTCTGCCCCCACATCTTCACAGCCCTTGGGGGGCGCTCCTCTCCAGGCATGCTTTTGCGCTGCATCTCGTTCAATTACCCTGGGGGTATCAATTTGCCTTGGGTATTTATTTGCCTTGGGGGCCTTAATTTGCCTTGTGGGTGTTAATTTGTTTCGGGCGTGTTAATTTGGCAGATGTGATTTCCAGAGGGTGGGGTTGTGAGGTTGTGGGTGTCCCTATATTAAAATTGGCACTGGGCAGTGCTTAGAAATTGGGGAAGTTGCCAATGGATGATTTTGGATACTTGGGTTTTGAGACGGGGGGGGGGGGGGGGAACAACGACCATAGCAACAACCTATAGCAGCAACAACAAACGGCGACAACATCAACATCAGCAAGAACAAGAACTACACAACAAGAAGAGCAACAACAACAACAACAAACAACAGCAGCAGCTGCAGCACAGCAGGAGGCTGCAATGACAGCAAGGGCAACAGCAGCAACAGCACTCACAGTCGGGAGATGGGTATATGTGTGAAGTGCTGAAGGAGATGGGTATATGTGTGAAGTGCTGAAGGAGATGGGTATATGTGTGAAGTCCTGAAGGAGATGGGTATTTGTGTGAAGTGCTGAAGGGGGTTGTCTGACTTGGGAGCTGGCGGTGATGGGTCAGATTTCAGGGAACGGAGCTCCACAGCCATGACGCATTTGACCTTGCCAGCCAGCGGAGCGTCCGGGGCGGGCGGTACTGCTTCTGTACAGCTGACTGGCACAGCTTCTGTACAGGAAGCCTCGAATGGAGCGGCTTATGGAGAGCAGCTGTACGGTGGGCATAGATCCGACTCCACAGGGATGCTCTTCGGGATGGGGACAGAGGTACAATGTTGCTCCCCGCGCTCCGTTGGGTCCTTCATTCAGTGTTCCATGCCACCCTCCTCCCTTGTCTGCTCCCCTTTTTCTTTCTCTCCCTCTTCCCCTCTCTCTCTCTCTCCTCACCCCTTTTCTTTCTCTGCCCCCCTCTCTGTGGGTTCGCTCGCGCTCGTGTGTGTGTGTGTGTGTGTGTGTGTGTGTGTCTGTGTGTGTGTGTGTGTGTGTGTCTGTGTGTGTGTGTCTGTGTGTGTGTGTGTGTGTGTGTGTGTGTGTGTGTGTGTGTGTGCCCCCGTGCGTTTGGGTATGCACGCATGGTGTAGGGCATTGGAGGAGGAGGGCGCTTGAAGTTGAATGGGTGCACACCTTGTACCTTGCATTTGCATGGATGACAACCTTGTACCGCTTGTTGTTGCGTGGATGCACAACTTTGTACCAAAGTGGATTCTCAACCTTGGACTGCTTGCTGTTGAGTGGATGCAAATATTTGTGCTGCATCCTGATAGTGGATGCACAACCTTGTTCCGCTTTCTGTTGAATGGTTGTACACCCTTGTACCGCTGGCTGTTGCGTAAGTGCACAACCTTCTACCCCTTTCCTGCACAACCTTGTACCTCTGGCTGTTCTGGCGATGCACAACCTTGTACTGCTTGCTGTTGCGTGGTAGCAGAACCTTGTGCCGCTTGGCGTTGAGTGGCTGCAGAACCTTCTTCCCCTTGCCGTGCAGGACCTTGTACAGCTTGCAGTACAGAAACTTGCACCGCTTGGCGACGACTAGATGCAGGACCCAGTGCTCTCACATCTGACCCTGCTCAACAGAGTCCGCCTGTATGCCTGGTTGAGAGGGGGCGGGGGGGGGGGGTGCTTAGGGGGAACTCAGTGCATGGGGGTTTTGCTCCCATGCCTGGTCAATGGGGAGGGGACTCAGTGCTTGGGGGTTTGCTCGCGTGCGTAGTCAAGGGGGAGGAGACTCAGCGCTTGGGGGTTTGCTTGTGTGCATGGTCAAGGGGGAGGGGACTCAATGCTTGGGGGCGTGCTCCTGCAGGGGGGAACGGAGTGGCAAGGGAGCCCAGCGAGAGGATGCTGACATCCGATGACGGGGGGAATGCATGCGAGGACGCCGGTGATCTCAAGTTCCCCCGTGTCAGCTCCCTGCCCCCTTACTGCAAGGAGGAAGACTTCTACCTAAACCTCTCGGGCCAAATGGAGGTCAGGGGGGAGGAGCCCCACTCCCAAGCGCACATGGCAGGGCCAGGTCCCGCCTCCGATAAAGCGCTGGCGGCCGGTCACAAAGCCGAGTACTGAGGCTGCCCTGTCCCGGGCAGCGGCCGCACACAGCTGTTGATGTACAGCTGATTTTGTTTCCCCCACCCCCCACCTTTCCCTGTCCCCGCCCCATGATCAGTGTCAACCGACCTGGACTGCACGAGGCTGATGGGTCCCTCGTGCTGGCTTCGCATCCGCATTGCGTACATGGGCTTGCGTGTTGGCTTCGCATGGGCATTGCGTACGAGCGCTTGCGTGTTGGCTTGGCATGCGCATTCCGTTCCATCTCAGTGATTGGTATATCTGCCCCCCCCCCCCCGGTACGGTTTCCAATCTCCATGCGGTTGAAAGAAATCCCCTTTAAGCTGTGTGCTCTCCCGTTGGGAGGATGCTTCTGCTGTGGCTGATCCGGGAAGTGTGCTGGTCTGCAACATTTGCAGTGGCATAGCATCACTGTATCACAGGATGCCCCCCGCATCTGACAACGGGGCACGGGCGCGTGCGGGCACCCGGCTCGGCTCCCCCCCCCCCGCCCCCCAACCGCCCGTTCCTTCTCCTCCCTCACCTCCTTGGGTCTCCCTCGCCCCCTCTCTTCCCTCCCTGAATCCCTAAGTGGAGTAAACAAGGGGCTTAAGGGGTTCAGCATCAACTAAAAAAGCGGATGTACGCTGAGATCAAGCTCCCAAAGGGGCGAGCCTCTCATCCGATTCGCGCAAGCAATGCCAGGTGCCGTGTGTTCTCGCTGGATCTTTACCGCGTCTGCAGGCGGGGCCAGCTGGCTGGGCAGGCATTTTGCCACGTCGGTGTGCGGCCTGGCTGGATCGCACAAGGAACGCGCAACGATGTAGTGTAGTGTCTGTGTCCTTTGCTCATGTCGGTATAGCGGAAGAATGCGTCATGACGTTGTGGAGTGTCCTTATCCTATGCTCCTGTGAGTATTGCGGAAGAACGCACCATGACATAGGAAAATGGTCGTGTCTTATGCTCCTGTCAGTGGGCTTGGACGAACGCGCTATCACATAGTAGAGCGTTCATGTCTTATGCTCCCGCGAGTATAAAGGAAGCACGCGCCATGGCGCAGCGCAGTGTCTTTGTCCCTCTTTCTTGTTAGTGGCTGGAACGGTGACTTCCGGGTCCGACGTTGGTTGTGCCATGACACAGCGCAGCGTCCATGTCGTACCCTCTTGTGAGTGGGTCAGCAACGGTGACTTTCGCTGCAATGTCCGGGCTCGTGTCTGGTGCCATGTCACAGCACAGTGTCCATGTCCTACTCTGCTGTGATTGGCTGGGTATGGTGAGCTTCTGGCGCAGACGTTAATCGCCCGCTGCTGCGTCGTGCTCCGGTTTCCAAACCTTCGGCATGTGATTCGAAGATAAACTGTGACGCGCTTCGTGGCTGGGGAGCCCTGCGTGCGGCGGTACGCGGAGGGAAGGTGGTAGGCACAGGCGTAGCCATCTGTACTTTGGTTGAAAGCGTTACATGCGCTGCCCCCGACTCCAGGCAAGAGCCATGGATGCGTCTGTACACCTAGACAGGAGGCGCGTCTGGGGCTCGGCCGAGAACCCGCGGATGCCGTGAGGGAACACGCAGTTCGTGAGGGGGTGAGCCGCAAATGTGCAGTACAAGCCCCTGCCAGCGCATCGTCCAACTGCGGTTCAGCGGGCTCTGGATTCTATCGACCCAAAAACAAGTGCCGCGCGTCATCGGGCTTTGTTGTTCTCTTGTGCCGCACAGAACAGCCTTGTGCTTGCTGTGTCTGAGTGTTGCTCTGTGCGGCCCCGGAGGGGGGGCTGTGCAGTCGTCGCAGACCACATTCTGGGTCAGCGGTCGGGCTCGTCCCACACGTTTCTCGGGCCCGATGCTCAGAGACCGCTTGTCGGGCCTGCTCTGAAACCGCGTGTTGAGTGCGTGTCGTGATGGACAAGCGCTTCCGAGCTTCCGTCCAGAGCATGTGTCCCTGGGTGAAAACAGTCGGGGCCCCATGGGCTTCTATTCAGGTTGAGGGGGTTCATGCTGTGCCCTGGGTGTGCCGTGTGTTCCTAGGAGAAGAGCAGTTTCTTCGTCAGCTGCATGGAGGTGTTGGTGGACTTGTCAGCAGCGGGCTTTGAAGCTTCCCACCGTCAAGGAGGATATACTTTTCAACGATTTCCCAGAGGTCGGCTTGTATGGCCATTGTCTCTGGGGTTGGAAGGTGAGAAGGCAGCCTTTTAGAAATTTTATGGGGGTAAGGGAGACAGTTTTTTTTTTTTTTTTTTTTTTTTTTTTTCCGAGGTGAGGGAGACAAGATTTTAGAAATTCTGTGGAGGTGAGGGAGACAGGAATTTTTTTTTAAGCCTGGAGGTGCGATTTGAGCCGTTTTCGAAAAGAAAGGATTGAGAAGTGGGTCATGTCAATGGGGTTACGATAGAGGTGGACGTATTCATGCATGTGTCTGCGGGTCAGTATGAAAAGGCACCTTTTCGAGCCTTGCTGAGACGGGGGGTGGGTGTGCCTCTGATGTTCTGGGTGAGGAGGGCGAGACGGAATTACTTCTACCCCAATTGAAGGGAGTCGCAGCTTGGGGCCCCAAGCATAGGAGAACAACTTTCGTCCGTCCTTGTCATAAACCGTGTGAGCAGTCATTTTTTTCCAAGTATGCTCGCGAGTTTCTCCCAAGGGGAAATTGTCAGGGAATTTTCCTGGCCAGACATCCCCATCCCACCCCCCCCCCCTTCTCTCCTCGGGGTGGCCCTTTCTCCCCTGTTTTGGAGCGGCAACAGGAGGGGTGGGGGGTTTCCCGAGGACAGGGCTGGGAGGGTAACTCCTGGCAGGACCCCACATCGAAGGCAGCATCGTCTCTGAGCTTGGTTTGGGACTGACGATTGGGGTGTCCCCTTCGAGGGCCCCTCTGCTACGTGGCACTTCTTTTGGATGCCAACTGGTCAGCCATGCGTGGCTTCGCAGGCAACTGGTCACTGTGTCTACCCACGACGGAATTGTCCGGATCCTCTTGGGAGCTGTTGCGTGTGTCCATGCGTGCAACCCTTTCTTGGCGCGGCAAGACAGGCTGATTCTCTGTAAGGCAGGCTGATTCTCTGTAAGAACAGCGTTAGCAAGTGGGGCGTAACCCTGCCCCCGGCCCCCTGGGGCCCCAGGTGCCTGCATATTTACCCCTTCTGTTTTCGACTTTCCCCTTTTTGGGGGCTGAAGGGGCCCAGGAATGCTCCCCTCAAAGTTCTCCTGACTGTGGCAGAGCGGGAACTAGTGCTGAAAGGTTTTGCGGTAGCATGTGCAACACTGTCGTGGCACTGCCGCTTGCAGGTGGTGGGTGTGCCTGTGGCTGCCTGATCCTGAATAGTATCCCGAGGGGTACTGGGGTAGCATGTGCAGTACTGTTGTAACACCGCCACTTGCAAGTGGTAGTGTGCCAGTGGTCTGTAATCTCTGATCGGTACTCCGAAGGGGTAGTGGGGTAGCAAGTGCAGTACAGTGGTGAACACTGCCATTTGCAGCTGGAAGTGTGCCGCTGGTCTTCGATTCTGCAAGATACCTCGAGGGGTACCGGGGTATCGTTCAATTGTTGCTCTGCCAGTTGCAATGGGTAGTGTGATCCTGAACAGTACCCCGTAGGGTACTGGGGTACCGTTTGCAAGATTGTAGTTGACACTGCCACTTGCAAGTGGTAGTGTGTCGCTGGTCTCCAGGTCTGAAATCCGGCCTTCAGTTTGTCTGTAATAAAGAAGCTGTTGCCAAAGTTGCTTTGCAAGGGTCGTAGGTCGCAATTTGGTAGAGAGGGTGGTTTGACGGACTCTTAGATGGGGCGGAGGGTTGGGAACGCCACCTAATATGGCGTTCTCATTGATTGACGTGACGGCTACCTATCACTGGGAACGCCCGCGAGGTCGAATTTGTGTGGATTTCCAGCACAAAGTTCTTCCGTTCGAGTCGGGACAGTCCCGACCGTGGCAGATTTTGGGCTGAAGTGTGATCTCGCGGGAGTTCCCAGTATCATGGGATCTGCCAGCCTAATTGGGCGGAGGTTTGGTGGAGATTCTCTCGTAGAACACATGGTAGACAGTTCTGAGAGGAAGAAGCTTCTTCCTCAAGCAACCCTGCTGGTCGCTAGGCTCGTCATCCACCTCCTTCGAATCTGATGATTGCTTGGATTGGGAACTCCATCGAGGTCGATTTGTGTGGCTTTTCTGGCACAATGTTTTCTTCCCTTTCCCACAATTGGGTCCGGATGGGCCCAATTGTGGCAAATTTCGGACTGAAATGTGGCCTCGCTGGAGTTTCCACTTGGACTGTCCAGTGTCCACAGTAGGGGAGTCACGCCCCGGCGTATGGAGGTCTCCGTATCGGTGAGCAAGAGGCTTAGGCCCGGGTGTCTGACTTTCTTTGCAGCTGTGTGCAGGACCAGAACCAATTGGCTGTGATGCTTGCAAATGCAGGTTTCTTTAGGTGTGTGCGCCAGAGTGGTGCACGTGCCTGAATCAGGCAACCGTTGCGGCACAAACCTACATATGTGTTGATAAGGTCCTTTGATTGCAGCCACTCTGGCGGAGGTGCCGCAATTTAGCCTAGCCGTAGGGCTTCGAAGGGCGTCCGAAGCCGACCGGCAGATGCTCTGAGGAAAGCTTTCGGGCGGGGGCCAAACACTAAAAGCTGCCATCAGGTACAAGATTGGAGAATTCGGGGATTCAAGAAGGCTGGAGAAGAAAGTACATGGGGCCGGGTTTTTTTTTTGGGGGGGGGGGGGGGGAGCTTTCCGTGCCTATTTCGCCGCATGTGCCCCATGTGGGCGTATGTTGGTTCCCAGGTGGGCTTTATAAATAATTGTGCTGAGGAAGCCGGAGGGATTGACATGTCCAAGTGCGGCCAGCCATGTGTAATGGTGAGTATTGGGGATGTAAACCAGCTGGCTACGAATATGATATTTCGTTTTTTAGGCCAGACGCACATAGCCACTGCGGTTGGCCGTGACCAGTACATATAGTTGTATCGGTTTTTGTTGTCCAGGGTGTACTAGTTTTGGATTTCCCATTTTTTTCAGACTTTTTTTGGATTGATTTGTATCGGTTTGATCCAGCAGTGTATGTAGGAATGTTTCTGGCATGGGCTGGCTGTGCTGGTAGCACTGCTGTGGGGATGTGAATTCCCCCGGCGCATTGGGATGGGAGTGTAATGTTTGGGCATTGCGTTGGTATTTGCCGCCATTTCGGGGTGTGTAGGCATCTTTTTGCCAAACAGGTGTAGACTGAACACGTACGCAGAAAGAACGTATATGTAGACAGACCTTATTTAAAATTAAAGGGCTTAGAAGGCTTTCTAAGCTAATCTTCTTTGGGCGATGCTCTTACCATGAAATGTTCTCCCGATTCATGGGATGAGCGGGCCATTTTGCTGGCGGCCAGGTGCTGTCCATGGGCCGGGCATTGTTGCAGGAAAACGTATCTGAAGCAACTAAATTAAGGCTTTCGGAATTGCATTGCAAAGGCCCTGCTGAGGGTTTCTTTCCAGCGTTATGAGGGCTTTCCTTCTGTAATTACTGTAAACACAGTAGTCCATGAAATGGATCCGGAGGTGGTGTCTGAAAGTGTGCTGTCCAAAGTTGGAGCTCAGTGAGTCACAACTGATGGCTTAACAGTCACTCTTGGCTCTGTCGCTTGCTGTTGACATGTATATCGGTCACTGTATGTCTGTCATGGAGGGTGCGCATGGGCGCCGCCCCCCCCCCCCCCCGCGCGCACACGATGCATGGTGGCATGTGACAATTTCAGCTCGAGTGGTCGCAAGACGCTTACTGATGTCTCAATAGAGAGGTGGGGGGGGGGGGGAGGAAGGAGGGAGGGGGAGAGAGAGAGAGAGAGAGAGAGAGAGAGAGAGAGAGAGAGAGAGAGAGAGAGAGAGAGAGAGAGAGAGAGAGAGAGAGAGAGAGAGAGAGAGAGAGAGAGAGAGAGAGAGAGAGAGAGAGAGAGAGAGAGAGAGAGAGAGAGAGAGAGAGAGAGAGAGAGAGAGAGAGAGAGAGAGAGAGAGAGAGAGAGAAGGAAGGGGGGAAGGGGAGGGAGGAAAAGTTAAACAGAGAGAAGATGGCAGACAGAGACCCAGACACAGAGAGGGACAGAGACAGACAGAGGTGGGGGCCGAGGGATTAAAATTTACGAGGCTGGCCGAGGGGCCGAGGGGTGCTACGATGCCGTGCATGATAGAGAGAGGCTGAGCCAGGACAGGTCCTGCTTCCCTGTTCTTTCATGTTCTCCACGTCGTGCTAACGCTTTGGTCCATTGCATTCTGCAATTGCGGTTCTTCAGTCCGCATTCCGACTCCATGTGAGTCATCTGATGTGGACTTTCTCCAAGTCATACCTATGTCTTCCTCATCGTTGCCCGCATTTTATCTTTCATGACTTAGACACATGACTTGGAAGAAGCATCCATTGAGGGCACGTATGACTCCCAACTTTGCCGACGTAGTTTCCTGCACATTAGAGTTCCTGATGCCAGAATGTGTTGTTGTACTTTCCAGCGTGGGGTACCCCACTGGGGGTGCATACCCCCCTTGGTTGAGTAGCATATATGTGTGTACAGGGTTGCCTTTTGAAATCTCATGTACATCTCAAGCCTTTTGTCTTGTTTTCTATGCAGTTTCTCGTGCTGTCCCGTCCCAGAGTTCTGAATCGCCCTTGCTGTTGTCGCAAGACTTCTGATAGTCTTAACTTTAAATAAGAGGAAATCAAACCCCCACAACCCTCCCACCCAACCAGACCTAAACCGCCAAAACTGAAAAATGAAGGCTACCCATCCTTTTTGTGTGTGTGTGTGTGTGTGTGTGTGTGTGTGTGTGTGTGTGTGTGTGTGTGTGTGTGTGTGTGTGTGTGTGTGTGTGTGTGGTGTGTGTGTGTGTGTGTGTGTGTGTGTGTGTGTGTGTGTGTGAAGTATTAATTATTTTTTAAGGGGTTTCTGTTGTAATAGATAATCATATTAGTGCCTTTCCCTCAGAGGAGTAATATTGGCAATTCCGCCAGAGACAATAATACAAGACAAATAGGGCAGAGACGTGACTCAGCACTAGGTGATGTACATTTGAATGTGGATAGCAATAACGCAAGTTACACACACGTTTGTTGCGAGAAGGTAGTGGTGGCTGCGCAACTAGGCAAGGCACTTGATTGGGACTATCACAGCACTTCGGGTGCTTCACTCACGTTGCCAATCAGTCCTTGATTGACAGTGTCTCCTTCTCTACTTCTCTTCGCACAGTAGAGCCGACACTGGTCTAACACCCTCCGTGCTGCCACCACACAGGTAATGTGTGTGTAGTTAGGATAGCTTGTTTGAGGCTCTGAATGCTTTTAGTTTATCATGTTAGGTATATGTGCTTGACTTTCCGTTCATCGGACAATGAGACTGCCCATAACTGAGTGAGAACAGACTAGGGTAGTTTGAATTCCGTTGTTACGAGAGTGATAGAGTGCATGTTGTAATAGACTTGATTGGGACTATCACAGCACTTCGGGTGCTTCACTCACGTTGCCAATCAGTCCTTGATTGACAGTGTCTCCTTCTCTACTTCTCTTCGCACAGTAGAGCCGACACTGGTCTAACACCCTCCGTGCTGCCACCACACAGGAATACGCCAAGCCCATAACCTAACAGTTTCATTTACTTTTCGTTCGTTTATCTAGACTCACACCCAATTCTTCGCCCCACACCCACTGCGTTTCGGTCGGTTCTGTCTGACGCCACCATTCAGGAGCACATGTGTACAGAGGAGCAGGAGCATACAGAAGTAATTCCACTTTCATTTACATGTCTACCACATGTTTATAGTATATCAATATTTCCTATGACAAAAGGTCGTATTGCACGACTGTTATAAAATGGGGATCATCAGCTGTACTTGGGAAAAATTTCACTTCACATCTGATGAGAGTCCCCTACATTTGTCTGCATGTTTGAAGAGTCCAAATAAGGTACAGCTGCATAAGGTACAGGTGTACTGCATGACACGTTGTTGATATACTTGGTGTATAGAATAAATGTGCAAGTATATTGACTGATAAAGGACATTTGAGACTTACTCATGACATTTGAATAAAGTTAAAGGGCCTGCAGACTTTATCCTGGAGTGTACAGGGTGGTACGGACTTACAGTAGAAGTTCCGGGGTGCAATTACGGTTCTTATCGTGAGATTCGAGTAAGTTAGACGTAAATGCACCAACTCCGAGTGGTTTAAAGGTCTCAGGAACTAACTCGGTGATCAGATCGAGATCCGAACGGGTTCACGGAGTAAATATCTTCTCATCGAGTCATTTCACGGAGCGTACGGTCGGCTCCGAGGTTCTGGATCGAAGCTTTTGCGGATAGATCTTGTCGTTTAGACGGTCTAAGATATTTTCGGGTCGAGTTCGTGAAGAATCCGGTAGGACTGAACGATGAGTGTACGGTTCTACGAATTCACGCATAGTACGGAGCCGCAGATCAACTCTCCGTAGTGTTAATAGTGACAAAGACTAGCAAATGCAGAGGAGGCAATGATGTCAGCCTTCCGTAGTATTTAAAGGGATGAAGGCAGTGAGATTGGTCAGTTCATACGTGACGAACTCCAGTCTGTGAAGCCCTTCGAGAGGATAAGGGCTGTCCATACTGTCTTCTGTGAGCATTGCTAATGATTGCATTATGTCACAGGTATCCCTTATGTTTTGCTTAGCTTAGTGAGTCACATCATAACACACATACATTGTAAAAGTTCATACGTGACGAACTCCAGTCTGTGAAGCCCTTCGAGAGGATAAGGGCTGTCCATACTGTCTTCTGTGAGCATTGCTAATGATTGCATTATGTCACAGGGTGTCTGAAATGTGTGTAGATTGACGCTGGACCGTGCCATTCTATAAAATGGTATCGGCGAAGCTCAATGACACGGTCGGCGTGGTGATCTACCTCGTCTTGTGTGGGCAATACGCCTTGTCCACACGGTTCTTTGCAATCTAAAGGTAGATAGGTGTTGGCTCTCTGTTTGCAGATCCAATTTATTGGGTTTACTTCAGAGAATCGACCCTAAATATCTGTTGCGGGCATCTTTGGTCGAAGGGCTTCTCGGCTGCTTTGACGATTAAGTCAAAGTGGTGGTGAGAGAGGCACGGTAAGTTGTGTGGAGGTTTTCTGGTGCAGAAAACCAAGGTTGGTAAATTATTTCTTTCTTAACTCGGTGACACGTGGTCACGATCGGCTGATCTAGACGTATAGAATCGGCGGTGTTAACAAACTTGACTTCTCTTTGTGGTAAAAGAGTAGTTGTTTACAGACCTTGAAAGATAGGATCTGTGGTTGATTGCATCACTTGTCTTTGAGGAAAAGTACTAGTGCTTGCAGTTGTGCCGTCCTTGTGGTATAGGATCGGTGTTTTAACAATCTTTGACTTCTCTTTGTGGTAAAAGAGTAGTTGTTTACAGTCCTTGAGGAATAGGATCTGTGTGTGATTGCATCACTTGTCTTTAAGGAAAAGTACTAGTGTTTGCAGTTGAGCTGTCCTTGAGGTATAGGACTAGCTGATTATGAGTGCTACGTATACCCTTTCTGAGATAGTGGAGGAACCATATGATGTTCCTGTCTCAATAGAAGGTGTGTATAACACTATGTATGAGGAAGATGTGTATTCTCCCTCTGGTATTAATGCCTTGCATGAAAATCCTGGTTTGCAACACTCCAGCAATGAAGACGAGAGTGAAGTATCTGATACAGAAAATGACAGCCAACCAAATTACTCATCTCTTGAGCAGAGTAGTTTACTGACTGAGTCTGTTGAAGTGCACTCAGGTGGTCCTTCAAATCAGCCTGGGAGTCAGGCACCAGGTGCAAGACAGGTATATGGGTTCAATCCCGGTTTATTAGCTAGTAGGGCACTTAGGACTAGAAGTGTTCCTGTTACTAGTGGCCCAGCTGTGACAAGAGGTAACTTTCAACCTTCACTTGCTTTGCCTAGGACAAATGTCAGCAATGCTGCTGTGCAAATCAGTCAGTCACAAGTAACGCAACCTGCATCTGTTCCTTTGGCTAGTAGTGTCGGTGTGAATGTCTCTCAAAATGCGCAGCTAGGTGGTACACAGTTAGTGTACGTTCCGCTCCCTAGTGGGGGCATGTTGCCAGTTAGTATGACTACTGCAATGTTAAATAGTCTTAACCCCACATTGCCAAACATCCCACAGGCAACAACGCAGGCTGCTGCAGCTGTCCCAATGGTACTTCCAGGAGCTGGTCCTCCTGGTGGAGGTCCTCCATACAGTGGGGGCCCTCCTGTTGGTCCTGCAGGAGCTGCACAGCGCCCCAGTCAAGCATCGAGAGCAACATTTTACGGTAATGTTCCTATTATCAGTGCTGCTGGGGGTGTTCCTGGTGGTGGTGGCCCCAGTGGTGGGGCTGGTGGTGGTGGCGGTGGAGGGCCTGGTGGGCCTGGAGGTCCTGGTGGGCCTGGTGGGCCAGGTGGTGGTGGTGGTGGGGGTCCCCCTTTTAGTGGTGGTCCACCCACAGGAGGTATTCCTCCTGGTGGCAGAAGACCTGCTCCGTTCACGTCTACAGGTTTTCCTGGTGTCACTTACCCCACTGGTCCTGTCCCATATTCATATCAAAAACTTACTCCGAATCTGGAACCAATTAAGTTAAACGACAACAATTGGGTGATGTGGAGCAAGCATGTTTACACCATGTTAATGGAAATGGGAGTTGCATATTGTGTGCATGATGACTGTGAGGGTTCCTTGGATGACTTCAAAGCTCAGACACTTATAACACAGTCTTGCACTGAAGAGTATTTGGTACAAATCTCAGACCAGTATTCAGCTTATGTGATGTGGCATACCCTTCTAGACGTATTCAGGGTAAGGGCACAAGGCAAGTTAATCAGTCTACACAATGAGGCTAGGACCTTGACCATGTTCCCAGGAGAAAAGCCATCTGCATACATCTTAAGAGGGAGGAAAATCGCAAATACTATCAAGAGTTTGGGCGAGTTTTATTCTGATCTCACATTGTGTGCCATGTTATTGGCGGGCTTGTCAGATGAATATGAGGCTGACAGACAATTTCAAAC
Source organism: Botryococcus braunii (assembly GCA_002005505.1). Classification (NCBI taxonomy): domain Eukaryota; kingdom Viridiplantae; phylum Chlorophyta; class Trebouxiophyceae; genus Botryococcus; species Botryococcus braunii. Next base: position 220,483 of record KV908578.1, on the reverse strand, counting down.
TTCTGTATGCTATGATAAAGCAGACATACATAAGTTGCAACATGTTCTTGAACTCACATACAGTAAGTTACAAAACAAGAAAGCAAGCACACCAGCACCCAAACCATATGTTAGAAACGTTACAAATCCAACATATGGGAATAAGGGTGGGAGCAAGAACAATGCTGGAAGGCCATCTGCACACAATGTTGAGGTACCGAGAGATACTAAGGAAAGTGTGAATGATGCTCAGGCAAGCAGACAGGCTTTCCAACAGCAAGGAAGGTCAACGCTCCTATGTTACCACTGTAAGGAGCCAGGTCATGTGAAGACGAACTGCCCCAAGTTGGAGCAGTACTCAAGGGAGGTATTTAGCAACTGTGTAAGAAGGGAATCAGTCAATTCAACCCCCTCCCTGCCTGCTTGGCTGATTGATAGCGGCTCAACTGATCATATTTCCCCTAGCAAAGAGAATATGATAGACTATGTTGAGTACAAGGACCCAGAATACCTTGTAGTGGCAAATGGCAAAAGGGAAGCTATACTTGGAGAGGGAAAAATGAAAGTATTCTCAGAGTTTGGAACATCCTTTGTTCTTTACAATGTCAAGTATGTCCCTACCTCCAAGAAATATCTGCTGTCTGTGGGAAAAGCATATCTTGATGGCCTAAATGTGAATATTCTAGGCATTGAATGTTTTATCACAGATTCAAATGGAACCAATTTAGGTTATGCAGAACACTGCTTTCCTTATCAATGGTTCATTGACTTGTCCATTACTGAAAAACATGTGACATTCAGTAAGGAGGTAAACCAAGTTGAGACTTGCATAGCACAAATAGACATAGAGAAAGTGGACCTATGGCACAAACGTTTAGGTCACTTGTCACCTCACAATATGTCAAGGATGAGAAAAGAGGACATGGTTAAAGGGATGTCTCTTCCCACCATTGATTTGTCAAAGCACATTGGAAACCATGGAGTGTGTGAACCATGCATGTTGGGGAAGATGACTACACAACCCTTTAAAACAACTAACACCAAATGTACTAGGAAACTTGAAGTGGTACATATGGATGTGATAGGTCCAATCAGTCCTAAATCAAATGATGGTGAAAAGTATGCTTTAACTGTCATTGATGAATTCACAGAATTCTCCAAAGTCATCCTGTTAAAATCTAAGTCCGATGCAGTGAAAGAGGCCACACTTCTTCTCACTACATGGCAGAATCAGTGTGAATGCAGGGTCAAGTACATACGTACTGACAATGGCACTGAGTTTATTGGTTTGGACAAATTCTGTAGGAAGTATGGAGTGGTCCATCAGAAGACTGCTCCTTATGCTCATGAGCAGAACGGGAAGATTGAGAGACTGAACAGGACTCTGCAAGAGAGGGCGAGGGCCATGCTGGCAGCCACAGATCTTCCAACTGAATATTGGGGTGATGCTCTGCTTACTGCAAATTACCTCAGGAATGTGTGTGCTGTTGCAAATTTGAGTATTACTCCCTGTGAAGCATGGTTTGGTCATAAGCCTAATCTCAGCCACTTGCGTGTGTTTGGTTGCAAATGTTTTGCATTAATTCTGAAGTCCAAAAGGGCAGGAAAGTTCGACTGTGTAAGCTCTGAAGGTATTTTTCTTGGATATGATGATCTCAGTCAAAACTACAGAGTGCTTATTGATGGCAAAGTCGATGTCCATGCTAGGGAATTTGTCAGGTTTGAGGAAGTCACTGCAGACGTGTCTGGCAGTGACCCTGCAGGTACAGTAAATGATGATCTTTCAGACGTGCCAGACTTAGTTGAGTCTGACAGTGCTTTTGATTACACTACAGATGAGGATGGTCCCACAGACCCCCTCACTGATGTTCCTGCAAGCATGCCTGATGTTCTCTGGCCCCCTTGGGCAGTTTAGAGGTTACTAGTCCAGGTGCGCAGGTGCGCGCAGGTGAGCAGTTGAGCGCAGGGATGGCAGGGGAGCCAGGGGAGGTATTGGCTCAGCAGGAGTCAATACCAATGGAGACTAGGGGTGGTCATAAAGGGCTCGCGGGTGATCTGGACTTGGAAGTGCCAGAAACCCGTTCCACAAGCAGTCTGGGTGCGCGCCCCTTTAATGGGGGTGTTACACAAGTCACCAGCCACAACAGTGTTGAGGGTTATGTCTCAGACCCTCACTTAGAGCCAGTGGAATTTGATTTCCTGGCTGCCAGTATTCCCCACTCACCTGCTGGTTTGTTTGGAGGGAGGTATCCTGAGAGGAAACGTAATACAATACACACATCAGAAACAAACCAAACAAACACATTCTCAAATTTCTGTGGATACGTACAAGTACAGAAAGACACGGTAATTGTTGAACCAGCCACATATGTAGATGCAGTAAACTCTCCTGAAGCTGACAAATGGGTACAAGCCATGGATGAGGAAATGAAATCACTCAAAGCATTGGGCACATGGTCATATGTGGTGGTGGATAACAAAGAATTCAAGAAGGCCCTGCCAGTCAAATGGGTGTACAAAGTGAAATTGTCTGAACTTGGGGAAGTGGAACGGTTCAAGGCAAGACTGGTGGCAAAAGGCTTTAAGCAAATATATGGGGTTGATTACACTGAAGTGTATGCCCCAGTTTCCAAACACTCAACACTAAGATATATGTTGTCCCTAGCAGTGACCAGGGACATGAGAGTTCATCAAATGGATGTGAGCACTGCCTTTCTGCATGGGGACTTGGCAGAGGAAGTTAAAGTCAAACAACCTGAAGGGTATCATGTGGGTGGGCCCAACACTGTTTGTCAACTGCACAAGGCACTGTATGGGTTAAAGCAAGCTCCACGTGCATGGTACGTAACGATTAGCTCCTATCTGAAATCTGCTGGATTTGTAATTTCAGATGCAGATCCTTCACTATTCATACTTCAGAGTGTAGAGGGAGCCACTGTGTATTTGCTGCTATATGTTGATGACATACTGATAGTGTCTGAAGATATTGCAAGCATAGAAAATACCAAGTCTTTACTGTCGGCAAAGTTTTCAGTGAAAGACTTGGGTGAAGCAAGGCACTTTCTGGGGATGCAGTTATCATTTCAGTATGATGAGGGTGGTGTGCTGAAAAGTATTAAGTTGTCAAACGAGAAACTGGTCACAGACATTCTTGAGAGCTTTGACATGACAAACTGTCGCACAAAATCAGTCCCCCTTGATGCATCCTGGAAATTGCAGAAAGATGTTGGTGATCCCCTCCCTTCAGAAAATCGTTTCAGGGAACTTGTGGGAGGGATATTGTATTTAGCCAACACTGTGAGGCCAGACCTATCCTACTCAGCTGGTTTATTAGCAAGATTCTCTAACCAGCCCACTTCAACGCATTTGAGCGCAGGCATGAATGTGCTGAGGTACCTGGCAGCAACCAAGGAGCTGGGTTTGGAGTGGGAAAGGGGAAAGGGAGGCTTGGAAGCCTTTGTAGATTCTGACTATGCAGGTGATCTGGATGGCAGAAAGTCTACATCAGGCTACGTATTTATGTCCAGTGGTGCAGCAGTCTCTTGGGGCAGTAAACTGCAGCCACTGGTGGCTCTGTCTACTGTTAAGGCAGAGTTCATCTCCATGTGTACTGGGGTGCAAGAAGCGCTTTGGTTCAGCAAGTTAATGTCTGATCTGGGAGAGGGGGAAGGTGGTGTTGTGGTGTATACTGACAACACAGGTGCCCTTGCAAATATTAAGGGAATTCCCATCTCAACTAGGACCAAGCATATTGCAGTGAGGTACCACAGGGTGAGGGATGAGGTGGAGAAGGGTGCTATCATTCCAAAATATGTGGGCACTGCAGAAAATATTGCTGATATGTTCACGAAGGTTTTGGCCAAAGCTCCCTTCATAAAGCTTAGAGCACAGGCAGGCTTGAAATGAAGCCAACTGATTGAGCACAGCTGTTTGTGCCTGGCTGAAATGATTTGGGATTGCTTATTTGTCCACTCCTGCACATGAGGGGAGGTGTTATAAAATGGGGATCATCAGCTGTACTTGGGAAAAATTTCACTTCACATCTGATGAGAGTCCCCTACATTTGTCTGCATGTTTGAAGAGTCCAAATAAGGTACAGCTGCATAAGGTACAGGTGTACTGCATGACACGTTGATATACTTGGTGTATAGAATAAATGTGCAAGTATATTGACTGATAAAGGACATTTGAGACTTACTCATGACATTTGAATAAAGTTAAAGGGCCTGCAGACTTTATCCTGGAGTGTACAGGGTGGTACGGACTTACAGTAGAAGTTCCGGGGTGCAATTACGGTTCTTATCGTGAGATTCGAGTAAGTTAGACGTAAATGCACCAACTCCGAGTGGTTTAAAGGTCTCAGGAACTAACTCGGTGATCAGATCGAGATCCGAACGGGTTCACGGAGTAAATATCTTCTCATCGAGTCATTTCACGGAGCGTACGGTCGGCTCCGAGGTTCTGGATCGAAGCTTTTGCGGATAGATCTTGTCGTTTAGACGGTCTAAGATATTTTCGGGTCGAGTTCGTGAAGAATCCGGTAGGACTGAACGATGAGTGTACGGTTCTACGAATTCACGCATAGTACGGAGCCGCAGATCAACTCTCCGTAGTGTTAATAGTGACAAAGACTAGCAAATGCAGAGGAGGCAATGATGTCAGCCTTCCGTAGTATTTAAAGGGATGAAGGCAGTGAGATTGGTCAGTTCATACGTGACGAACTCCAGTCTGTGAAGCCCTTCGAGAGGATAAGGGCTGTCCATACTGTCTTCTGTGAGCATTGCTAATGATTGCATTATGTCACAGGTATCCCTTATGTTTTGCTTAGCTTAGTGAGTCACATCATAACACACATACATTGTAAAAGTTCATACGTGACGAACTCCAGTCTGTGAAGCCCTTCGAGAGGATAAGGGCTGTCCATACTGTCTTCTGTGAGCATTGCTAATGATTGCATTATGTCACAGGGTGTCTGAAATGTGTGTAGATTGACGCTGGACCGTGCCATTCTATAAAACCAGCCAACTGTAAGATGTTTCAGTTTCGCTAGACGGAGACCTGGGCTCCTCCTACAAGATTGTTGCAAATCGAAGTCCTTGGCTAGATTTAAACTGTAATAAATTGCACAATCATGATGCTGTCTGAATGACGACGTTGTTAACACGCATGGCCTGCAATAGTGCCGGTGCTCTGCTCAAGGGATCCTCAACGTTTGTAAGCCTCCGCTCTTATATACTCTTCCATTCCACTTGGGAGCGTGACCAAAATTATACCATCAAACCTGCCCGTCTGGACAAAACTTGCTTGTCTTGAATAGACGTATTTGGATTGCGGTCTGTGATGATGGTGACCTTCTCAGCTCGCTCACGGTAGGGACGCCATACTTCCATATTGTAGACCACTGCTCGAAGTTATTGTTCTGTCGCACCGTAGTTCCCCTCTGCCGGCGTGAACTTCTTACTATTATGTGCATTGGGGACGTCCAATCTGAAATAATACGCCACCCATGCCAAAACCACTTGCATCACTTATTACTGTGAACGGCTTATCAAAATCTGGTGCCTAGAGCACTGATGCTTCAGTGATGGCATGCTTCAAGTCCTTGATGGACATTCGACACTCTGGTGATTACTTGAGAGGTGGTTTCGGCTTGGTAAGATTATTCATGGGTGCTGCTATTTTTGTGTACCCCTGAACAAGCTTCTTGGAGAACTTAGTCAAATCCATGAACTTCCGTTTTTTTTTTTTTTTTTTTTTTTTTTTTTTTTTTTGTTTTGGTATGCATCCGTTGGTGTAGCCCACTTTTGAATTGCTTCGATCCGGGACTCATCATTTTTGATGCCTTGTGGGCCAACCAAGTGCACATGCCCATTCCTTCAGCGAGGAGCACGTCTTCATCTGGCCAAATATGAAGAAGACTTCACTCCTTGTTCAAAATATCTGACGCTCTATGCGCTATTCAAGCACGAGTCTGATATGCTGAATTTGCTCCCCAAAGGTCTTGGAGTATATGAGAATATCATCCATGTAGACGAGTACAAAACCGTTCACATATTCTGTGCAGATCTTGTTCACTACTGTCTGACATGCGGCGGGGGCACTGGTCAGCACAATTTAGTAAACTTTGGAGTTGTACTGCCCCAACGGTTTCCAAAATCCTGTCTTCTGGGACATCCTCGTCATTGATGCGAATATTCGATTAATCTGGTGGTCACCTGAGTGGAACCAAGGGACGAGAAGAAACTTGCACGTCCCGTGGGAGTGGTGCCCGCTGGTTGATGATAATGCCACCAAAAGTATGCGTGGCTCGATGCTCTCACAAGCAATGGCCGAAAAGAACAAGGTTCTGGCAGAAACCCAATGAAGGGAAACGCCATCTTACTGGGCATGGCAATGTTGTTAACAAAGGTTTTACAAGACGGCGGTGCAATGACACTGTACATTAGCTACAAACCAGGTGAATTCGCAAAAATTTGATCGGCGATAGCCACATGCAATACACATATACGCAAATACCTTACATGTCAAGCTTCTGGTACGTTTCTTTGCAGTGCTGCACCAATCTAGATGTAGGTTGGTCGAGACCCCGTACCAAAGGTTAACTGTCCAACATTGTCATCATCGCCCTACCCGCCTAGCCGACAGACAGTGCCGCGGAAGGATTCTTTGGACACTTATATACAAGCCCGAATCAGGCCCGAGCCAGATAGATCTACAAGGACAGCTCCCATGTTGGCTCGCCGACACGACACCATCAAGTTCCATCTCTTGACAACTGAACCTTCATGATTGCAAATATTTGCATTTTCCCCTGCCCCATCAGTATTCTCATGTGAGCCATAGCATCACACGCGTGATTAGCTTTAATGGGCTCCCGGCGGCCACATCCCCCACCCCACCCCTCATGGGCTAGGGGTACACCACCGGTTGAAGCAATGAAAATCCCGTGGACCAAGAGGCTGGAATCTCTACCATGACGTGTACTAAAGAGCGTGTGGGAGCCATGTGACCAGTCGCCGAGCCCACAAAGCAATCAGAACCCTGACCAGTAGCGATCAGCACTGCTCAATCCATCAGCATTCACGGCAGCCAAAGGCTGCGCAAGGATGCTTCCATTCCCCCAGAACAAGCAAGTGTAGATCCGCCATACTAATATTGACGGGCCAATCACACGAAACTTCTCTTTCGATATAAAGGGAAACTAGCAAAAGATAAAGTGCCCAACTTGCCCACACTCCTTCCCGGGCTCTTGATGAGTACAAGGCTCTTTCTAGGCATTTCTTCCCGTGCTTTTGAAATGAACTCAGTACCTCACACACACACACACACACACACACACACACACACACACACACACACACACACACACACACACACACACACACACACAAACAAACAAACAAACACACGTGCCCTATGGAAGCTACACATGCGGCAATCAAGAGAGACTTCAATCTGACTGCTGCATGGTTGAGACCCTGCTCACCGGTGCAGGCGGCGAGACATGAGGCAAGGGCAGGTCCAAATCACAATTCTGGAGCAGTCCCAGCCAGTCGAAGACTCCATACTGGAGGTATCAGCCGAAAGGTGGCGTTCCCCTGGCAAGCCCTTCTCCCAGGTGATGTCACCACACCCAGCGATGATGGCGGCGCACTCGCGAGGCGACTTGATTGGAAGTGTGAGAAACACTCCTCCGCTCCCCCAAATTGGCCAGAACTTGAGCACTAAAGCCTGGAGCAAATCCACATCGTCACAAAACGAACAGGAGCTGATGAGCGATCTTGGTAGGACCCTCCCGCCATCAAAATCAAGGTCGAACCGAAGGTAGGCTGGGTTGCCCAAATCAAATCCCAAAGAGCAATGAAGACTTGGCGCTCCTGCACCTCCACTGCGCCTCTCAACCTCGTACGTGAAGGTGAGTTGTTGCGGCCCCAGCAGCTTGTGGTACGTCCTCTTCCCTGCAACCGGAGTCGGTGCGTACTTGCACAGTTCCGGCCGATACATGTCGGGATTCCTGTGGATATAAACCTTGCCCTTGGGACCGATGCCACAGAAGACCGCGCCATTTCTTCCCGGACCCACGAGCGGCAGCGGCTGGTCTGTGTTGATGTGCCTGCATGCTTTCAAGCGCTCAACTAGACTGGTCATAGTGCGCAGTTGTGCGGGAGTGGCCCACTTGCAGCCATCCTTGAGAGAGTCCACCAGCGCTGCCCGTACGCGCGGGATGGCCTTCCGGGCCGCCTCCCGGCAATCCCTGCTGGAGGTGGACAGCTCCATGATCGTGGCTTGTGGCAAGCCGGGAAACACGTGCTCTAGCAGCTCATGGGGCAGCGCTTTCAGCTCACCCAGGTCTGTGCTCTTTGCGTACTTCTTTAAGTAACTCCTGCACATGAGAACGACTTCTTCAAACGCATGCCTCGCACAGGACTCGCCAAATTGTCGGAGTTTCCAGAACTCCCAAACAACCCAGAGATGCCAGGCCCCCTGCCAGAAGGCGCAGATTAGTGCAGGTGTACATGCCAAGATTTGAATACATGACTGGTTAGCAAAGCAGTGATAAGAAAGCTGCAGCAGCCTACTACCTATGGACTGACTGCCTTAAGTGCCAGCTTCCAAACGTCTCTGCACAAAAGCTTGTGTGAGTGTATGTGTGTGTGTGTGTGTGTGTGTGTGTGTGTGTGTGTGTGTGTGTGTGTGTGACCGTGTGTGTGTGTGTGTGTGTGTGTGTGTGTGTGTGTGTGTGTGTGTGTGTGTGTGTGTGTGTGTGTGTGTGTGTGTGTGTGTGTGTGTGTGCGCGAGCAGCACTTGTCTCCATTATTGTTGTTTCAGAGAAATCGTGCATTTTCCAGGGCCTGGGCAACTGGTACCTCGTACAACTGCAACGAAAGTATTCTTTCTGATTTAATGCGGTTTGTGGGTTCTTCGACCAGCTCCCTTGGCGTGGCTCCTTTCCGGTTGTGCTGCCTGGCTGCGGCACAGGCCTTCCCCCAGCCTGCGGAGAACCCGCGGACGCTAATATCAGACATTTACAAAGCATTGACATTGCAAATTCTGCTCATTCATAATCTTGTCGCGGGAAGATGCTGTACATTTCAGTGTTCAACACCATCTTACATACCATAATATGATATATCAAGCGGCCGAGGTCCCCCCCAAAGTCCTAGTCCGTCATCCAGATCGGACAACCAGATTGATCACGTTTATCTGTGACTTAACCGTACGAGAAGTAATGGCGATTCAGGTCGCCGCCACCTGACCAACAACAGCCGTGCGCTGAGTTGCCAAGACAGATTCACTTGCTATCAAGAAACAAGAAGTCGATACAATCGGCATGTAATCGACTATGTCCTATTTACTGCTTTGCCGTTTCAGATCTTGCCGAAGGTAATGGACAAACAACGCTGTTTCCACGATCGGCCACATTGATCCGAAGGAAAAAGGAAGATCGGGGCACATTGATCCGAAGGAAAAAGGAAGATGGGGGCGAGAGCCCTAAACTCCCACCCCGACACTCCCGGCAGTGTGACCCATGGGTGTGACCTATTTCCCTCCCCCAGCATGACTAATAAGGAATACCCGGGAAACCAAGAAAGAGCCGGTCAGATTGGGCCCAGACCTACGGTTACCTACCCGTTAGTTTAGCCCTCGTTAGGCAGGCTAATACCCTCCATGTGCCTTCCCTCCATGTTTCCCCCCGGTTGGCCCCTACGGATCCTCAGCTATGTACTTATGTGCGGTGGTTTGCGCGCCCTACTAAGGCTCAGCGCTCCCGCCTTTTTTATCTCTCTCTTGATGTTTCCAAGGTTCGGCTCTTTCTCAGGTTTCGTCTTGGTGTTCATGGCCTTCCCATTGATCTGGGCCGCCGGCAGCGGCTTCCACGTCTTCAGCGCATGTGTGATATGTGTGGTTTCGCTGTGGGTGATGAACACCACTTTGTTTTTCACTGTCCCGCCCTTACGCCGGTGCGGGACTGTTACCCCCAGTTGTTTGCTAGTCCCTCACGGTCTCTTCGGCAGTTCATTTGGCAGGCTGACATACGTGCGGTTGTATCTTTCATCTCGGATGCCTTCCAGGCTCGTGTTGACTTACGCCGGCTGCAGTGACTTGGCCGCAGCCACGTGTGTGGCTGCCCCTCCCCCATTTATTCCCCCTTTCCCCATTTCGTTTACGCCGTTGCGTGTCTAGTCTTTGGTTGGCTACCTCGGGTGGCCCGCTTTTCTTTATTTCGGCTAACGTGTGTTGTGGACATCTTATCATGCCCTCGTGGCTGGACAGATGTAACTTCTTCTGCCTTCTTCTACCCCTACCCCCCACCCCTCAAGAATTATATCAAATCCTCTGTCTGAAGAGCTAACAACCCCCACAGCCCAACGAAGGGTGAAGGTGTGAAGTTTAATGGTCGTATTGCCGTACCTGGGACTGAAGGTGCGAGGGGACCCATAGGAGCAGATCTAGATAGGGCCCTCATCTAGCCCCACAAGGGCTATTTGAGGTGTAGCTAAGCAGTGCGGAAGCTGCCAGAATGCGCCAGAATGCCCCAACTCGTCCGTCAGAGCAGCAAAAACCAAGCTTAGTTGATGGTGTAAGACATGACGGGAAGTTGTTCGAAGTCAGGGCCCACACCTGCACCATGCAGCGTCCCTGGTCAGCTGCCTGCGTGGACTGGGAGGACCACGCGCCGCGGACCCTGCACGTAGGCTGGCACTGGCTAGGAGAGGGGTGGCTAACGAAAAAGTAAGCGGAAGTCCGTAGTGGGGTGCCGAGGTGGCAGAAACAAGTGGGAGAGGAAGGGTGTTGTATAAACTGATATATCATAGGTACGTATAGATACATGACGGCAAACGTACATAGATGCAAGGGCACTGTCAGTTTATCAAGTGGTTTTAGGAAACATTGTATAACTTGAACTTCTCCACGTGTGGAGTACAAGGAAGAAGATGCGCCTGATTGCGTATCTAGGGTAATGTATGGTGATCAGTCAGGTTGATCATATAGTGACCTCCATGCAGTACAGGTCTTGTACTAGTGACGGTGTGGTCACAAGGTAAAGACTCCATTGAGTGTGTACACGTGTATAAGTTTAGGATCCATGGTGCAGCTGCAGAGCTACACGTTGGCATAGGGCCAAGTCAGGGTTGTTTATGTGGCCCTGCAGTACGGTACGGCTTCTCAAACGGAACTGTACTGTTACCGCCGGTTACGATCAGGAAGCATAGAAACGCCAGATCGCGAGCGAGCTTGGCAGTCGATTGGATGTGGAATACATCTAGGTTCGAGCTCCAAGCTGATAAGTGTTTGCTCTGTATTGAATGACTGCTTGATAAACGACTATCTCACTCATTGCAATACAGGTTAGCTTGCGATCGATGGTAAGGGTAACGGTCGCAGCCGGGTGGCTGCGATCTCAGGGTTTAGGCGCATGCTTGCTGTTATCATTGTTGATAATGAAGTAATACATGTGCTTGTGTTGCAGGAGTTGCATTGCTTGTTTGTTACTGTGGAAGAACAGTAAGGCTATTTGTGTGTTGAGAGTTTCACACTGGTTAATAGCGGTGAGTACAGATACGCATAACAAGCATGCTCCTGCTAGTTGAATAACTGTTTTGTTAAGATCCCTAGTGAACCACGTATTGTGCAGATCGGTTGGGAGTAGCCGTCAAACTCCTGGGACTGCTGAGGGCCAAGGGCGCCCTGATCAGAGAGCAGTCGGTACGTACACATATGTGGATAGTTAGTGTGTGTGTGTGTGTGTGCTGTGGTTTAGATATATTTAGAGGACACTGATGACCCACCAGTAAAGACGTAATGCTCGGGTTGCAGGCAGATATAGACGGCAGTGCGAGCACTGGTCTATATATACATTGATATTACTTGGTGGTGTTCACAGGTAAATATACATAAACCATTGTAATGAGTCGATTGGATGTGGAATACATCTAGGTTCGAGCTCCAAGCTGATAAGTGTTTGCTCTGTATTGAATGACTGCTTGATAAACGGCTATCTCACTCATTGCAATACAGGAGTTGCATTGCTTGTTTGTTACTGTTGGAAGAACAGTAAGGCTATTTGTGTGTTGAGAGTTACACACTGGTTAATAGCGATCGGTTGGGAGTAGCCGTCAAACTCCTGGGACTGCTGAGGGCCAAGGGCGCCCTGATCAGAGAGCAGTCGGCAGATATAGACGGCAGTGCGAGCACTGGTCTATATATACATTGATATTACTTGGTGGTGTTCACAGGAAATGACAATCAACATGCAAACGTACCGCTGAGAGTTACGGCATCCTCCAACCAATACACTACAAAGGCGCTGGGCCCACCGCTTGCTGCATGCCAGAGGAGGAGGTCATAGCGATCGAAGACACACCAGAACCGGAAGAGCAACGGACACCAAGACCATTCACAACAACAAGAGGAAGAGGAAGAGGACTACGACCTGCACTACGTCAACAGCATCCGAGAAGACCAGAATATTCAGAGTATCCCATTCCTTTTGTCAGGGCTCACTTTGAAGTCCCGGACTATTTTGGAGACCCGGGTCTGTATATTTATATTGAGAGGTCAGGTGTTCCAAAAGATGTGAAGACGTTACATTTGGCTTCTCGTGGCCCTAGACGCTGGCTCCAAGAAGCCAAATGGTAGGGTCAGCCATGCAAAAGATGTGAAGACGTTACGTTATTATCATGGTCGGGAAGGAAGGAAAATTACATCCAAAGACCAGCCACTAGGCGTGAAGACCAGCCTCTAGGGCCACGAGAAGGATGTCGGTATGATCAACTGACCGGCGCTGGCTGCGACTGCGCGGATTCCATAATGGGCTATCGGAAATAGTTGACGGAGAAGTTCAGGGGAAGTTCAGTGAGAACAAGTCCCCTTCGTCATTAACTTAATAAGATGTACAAAGCCTTTATAAATCAAAAACAAATACATACCGGTACACAGATTAATAAGCGGTCAACACGGCTTATCTAATAGTATCATGTACAGATTATTTAGCTGCTAGGACTGTAATCGATTACAGTCCTAGATATCTTTAGAACGTGTATCAATAGTGTGCTTTGTAACACACACACACACACACAGACACACACACACACACACACACACACACACACACACACACACACACACACACACACACACACACACACACACACCACACACACACACACACACACCACACACACACACACACACACACACACACACACACACACACACACCACACACACACACACACACACACACACACACACACACAGGTGTTTAGCGATAGCTAATTAACGATTCAAGGTTGACTCCACAAAGACTGCTTATGTAAGACTGTTAGAACATCAACTTCTGTTGTGTTAATTAATTTTATGCCTTTCCCTCAGAGGAGTAATAATGGCAAGTCTCCGTATGAAGACAATACCAATTAGGAAAGAGAGGCAGAACCCTGAGTTCTGCCAGGCAATACATGCATTTGAACGAAGACTATCATAACGCAAGTTACAGACACGTTTGTAGAAAGGAGGCATATGGGGCAAGCACGGATAGGGAAGGCACTTGGTTGGAACTATAGTGGCACTCCGGGTGCCTATCAATCAGTTGCTAACCAGTCCTTGACTTGTATATGTCCGTGCCTACTTAACAACGCACAAGTAGGAGGACATCGTCTAACACCCTCCGTGCCGCCACCATGCAGGTGACTTAATCCTTATTGTATTCCTGGATTTAGCACTCAGATGAACATTGTTAGAACATGTTAGACATATAGAGTTGAGTTTAGCTCATCGGACAAAGTAATGAACACGACCTGGGTGAGAGCAGGTTAGGCGTGTTTGAACTGCGTCACCTTGTTAGGAGAGATGAGAGATATTGTAACACTTGGTTGGAACTATAGTGGCACTCCGGGTGCCTATCAATCAGTTGCTAACCAGTCCTTGACTTGTATATGTCCGTGCCTACTTAACAACGCACAAGTAGGAGGACATCGTCTAACACCCTCCGTGCCGCCACCATGCAGGATACGCCAAGCCCAGAATATTTCAGGTTATGGGCCCACGGGCTCGGATGCTGAGAGTGGGTGGCGCCTAAATCGGAGCTCACTAGACTGTGAATGGCGAAGAAGCGGACAAAGCAAACAGCCAGGAAGACCACCAACCTCAACGTTCCAGCGCGCTTGAGATCAGGACCTCCGTCATACAACGAACTAATCAGAGAAGGAGGACAACGTGGAGACCGCAATCCTGACGAGAGAGCCTTTATCGTCAAAGACTACATCTTTCACCTTCACGTTGGCTGTCCGTTAGCTCAACCCACCTGGTTCAGAAGTAAGATCTTGCTGCTACCTTGCGAGTACTGGAGTTATAAGACAACTGGGGAATTATGACTTCCAAGAAGAAAGGATCATCAGCTAGTGGAGCATCAACGTCAAGCAGTGAACCAGCCTCATCCACACCCATCAGAGAACCGTGTACTCCCAGCACCTCAAGAGGCAGCGGAGATGAGCTGCCCAAGATTATCCCAACAAATGTCAAGGTACACATAAAACTGAAGGAACGGGGGACAAATATTATTGTTTGGAAGAATGCATTTTTGGCAGCAAATGAGTCAAAAGGGTCTTTGCCTGCCATCCTGGAGGCTATGCCTGGTACAGCACATGACGCAGCCGCAATGTTACTGATTTATGAGTCAGTCCCAGAGGAATGGCTGGGACCTCTGTCTAATCTGCCCTCTGCTTATGATGCATATGAGTTCATCTGCAGAAAGTTTATTGGTGGATATAATATCGAGGCCAATGCAGATTGGCTCCAAGAAATGAGCCAGGGAATGAAACATGACGAGACGATTTCGCAATATGTCAACAGAATGATCAACCTGAAGGCATGCCTTGACAGGAACAACCATGCTCTACTGGATGCACACGTTGCAACCCAGATTGTGCAGGGCTTGCCTGATGCAGCTAAAGAGCCAGGAATGATCACAACTGCTGCAGCACAACCCCTGGAGAAGCTGGCTGGACTTCTGCGCAACACAGCAGCTGCAGTGGGTTTTGATGAATATGCTCCTCGCCAACCAAGGGTTTTGGCTCTTGGACAAGGCTCCAGTGGAGCCAATACCCCACCAGCTGCCAGTGCAGTCCATCAGCAGGCCCAACCAACTGTCTCTGAGGCCAAGTCCGAGACTAAGGGCATCTGCAACTACTGCAATAAGAAGGGGCATTACTGGAGGGACTGTCGAAAGAGGAAGCGGGACGAGGAGACCCAACGGAACGTAGTGGCAGCGGTCCAACAATTGCAGGGAATGTGGCCACAGGGACCTCCACATATGGGTGGCCCACACCCTCCTGCAGCCCAGCTGGCGCACCCTGGACTGGATGCCTTTCCGGCATGGTTCCAACCCCCAGCTCCCCCACCTCCACCACCTGGAGGTATGCCATACATAATTTCCCTCAACATCCTGAAGACTCCTGTCAGAAATTCGTCTCTGCAATCCTGGCTGGTGGACAGTGGAGCATCTGTACATCTGGTGAATGATGTGACCCTACTACATAATCCAACTGTGCATGCCAAACCCATCCCATTACATCTGGCCACTTCAGATGCCACTGGAGGAATTGTAGCATCAGGCTCTGTCTGCATCCTCAGTCGAGTGGGAGTTCCCCTGTGGATACATCATGTTCAGTGTGTTCCTTCTGCAACCTCAAACATACTGTCAGTATCTGCAGCATTGCGGGATGGGGCAGTCTTTCGCACAGATGATGTTGGAGCGTTCACTGAAGTCTGTGGTCCAAACAGCTGGAGGTCTCGGATCAGTGCAGAGAAAGGGCTATTTTATATTCATCAAGTTGTAGCTCTGAGTCCCAGTGTTAACCACAGAAGAATTTCAGCTGCTGTGAAGTCCAAAACCCCCACCCAAAACTCACACAACTGTGCCAGACGATACCTCTGGCATAGCAGAATGGGACATCCAGGTGAAACATGGATGCAGCGCCTAACCAATGAGGACCTGGTCTCGGGACTTGATACATCCCTATGTCCCTGCTCCAATTGTCCAGTCTACTGTGAAGCATGTATTGAGGGAAAGACGTCTCGGCCTCCATTTGGAATAAGCAGTAGACCAGCTGTTGAACCACTTGACAGAGTACATATTGACACTGTGGGCCCCATTTTTCCTGCTGCAGTAACTGGTGAACGTTACTGGGTGACTGCTTTGGATGAGTCATCTCAGTTAAAGGCGGTCCTGCCTGTGAAGTCCAAAGATGCCATCAGTGCTGCTGTGAGGGACCTCATTCTATACTGGCAGACCCAGAAGAAAACCAAAGTGAAGTGTGTCCGGTGTGACCGTGGAACTGAATTTCTGAATGCCACGTTCAAAGAATTTTGTGCATCCCAGGGGACTAAATTGGAGACCTCAGCTCCTTACACCCCGCAACAGAATGGAGCGGCTGAAAGAGCCAATCGCACCCTCAAGGAACGTACCAGGACTCTTCTGGCTTTTGCAGCTGCCAGTCCAACGTTGTGGAAGGAGGCCCTGGAAACTGCATGCACCCTACTGAACATGGGTCCCAGTACCGGGAGGGACCGCACGCCATCAGAATTATTTTTTGGCTACAAACCAAATGTAACCCCACTGCGTACCTGGGGTTGCTTGGCCTTTGTGCACATTCCTGATGTCCAGCGCTCTGTGTTTTCCCCTAAAACTGTGCCAGGGATGCTTACTGGTTACTCAGCCTCCTCCAAAGCCTATCGGATCTATGTGGGAGGGGGTATCTGGAAGGAGAGCAGAGATGTGGTTTTCGTGGAGCACCTCAGGGGAGCCTCTCGGGTTGGCATGAGCGTTTCCTCAACACAGTCTACAGAGTTTCTGTGTCCTGAGCCCTCTGCAAGTGACACTCCCCCAGTCTTTCCCGGCACCTCCCCTGGCACAACCAACATCAGCCTTGAGACAGATCTTGATGACCCACACAGTGAGCCTGAGTACCTGCCAGCCTCCAGCAACCTCCCCACACAGCCTGTCACAGGACCCCCCAGTGAGGCTGAGCCCGAGCCTGAATCCAGAAGACTGTGTGACCCAGTGGAGATGGATCAAACCCTGGAGGCAGTACAGGACTTAGCCAGAGGAGTGAGACAGGACTCCCACCTTCGACCGCAGATGGAGCGAGCCCAGGAGGTCCTCAGACCAACTAGGTCTGATTGCCGCAACCACCAATTGGATGGCCTGACCCGGGCTCAACGACACGAACAACGCACTGCCGCCAAAGACCTCCTGCTGCCACAGGAGAAGGGAGAGAGCAGAGAGCGAGAGGGGTTGACTGAATGTGACTCTCTGTCACAGGGACCAGGGGAAGTGCAGCTAGAGGGTGATTCACATGAGGGGCATGAATTGCATGTGAGTGCAGTGAGGGGGGCAGCTACATGCAAAGCTGCAAATGGTCCCGGGGAGCTGAGCAGTATGGGTGGGTCTTGTTCAGTGACTGAGAGAAATGTAAGAGATGTGACCATGCAGAGTTCTTCTGGCAACCCGTCCAGTCAGAGCACTCCTGGACGGGACTGTGGTGGCAGCCACCGGTCAGAGGAAGCATCATATGCTTTCTCTGCACCAGCCAAACATGATTGTGAGCGGGAGACAGGATCTGCATCCTTGACTCCATGTAAGGGACGAGAGGAGGAGGTGAATCAGGAGCACAGACATTGTGGAGACAGACCAAATTACAAGTGCTCACTGAGAGGTACCTGTGCCTGGGAGAGTGATGTCAGAGATGTGAGGTCACTCCCAACAGTGACATGCAGTCGGTCTGAGAGGCATGTGGATCACATAAATCAGGGGAAGTATGCAGACACTCTGCCATATCCCGATGTTGCTTGTGAGAGACCTGAAGAGTCTGAACTCTTGCAGGCATGTCAGAGTGTGTCTGAGGAGGTGAATCGGAAGTCTGGACAATGTGAAGGGATTCCAAATTACAAAGACTGTCCGAGAGGTACCTGTGCATGGGAGGATGATGTGAGGGATGAGCAGAGTAACTTGTGCAAAGCCAAGTGTGAGTCCAAGCGAGAGCGTGCTATGAGAGAGCATTCTACTTCTACTGGAGAGCCTGTGATGTGTAACTCAGCGAGTGTCAGTGGAAGAGTAGTGGGTTCTGGACAAAGTGAGAGAAAATCAGGCAATTCAGAGGAAAAGCACACAGGTGTCAGATTTGGGAAAATTCACGTTCCCTCTAATTTGAGAGAAGCACAGATGTCTCCCCAGTGGGAATACTGGAAGGCAGCTATGCAGGAAGAGCAAAATTCTCTAGATACTCATGAGGTCATGGAGTATGTTCCGAGACCTCGTGGACATAAGGTTATTCCAGTTCACTGGATATTTTCAGTGAAAATGGATGCACATGGCAATGTTGTGAGATTCAAGGCCAGATTAGTGGCACAGGGATGCAGACAAATCCCTGGAGTGGATGTGATGGAGGTCTTTGCTCCTACTAGTAGCTATGGAGCTAGAAGAGCTCTGCTTGCTGTTGCTGCAAGAGAGGGCTGTGAAATTCATCAGGTGGACGTTAAGACCGCCTTTCTGAATGGTGAGCTCGAGGAGGAAGTATATGTAACGCAACCTCCTGGCTTTGAGAATGGTGATAAGAATATTGTGTGCCGATTGAGAAAGGCGTTGTATGGCCTGAAGCAGGCTCCACGTGCCTGGCACAAAACCCTGAATGACAAACTTGAAGTCATGGGGTATGAGGTGTGCAAGAGTGATGCGGGAGTGTATGTGAGATGCTCTACTGATGGAGGAAAGTCCTATGTGCTGATCTATGTTGATGATCTTCTGATAGTTTCCAAGGGCATGTCAGAAATCGAGAGAGTGAAGGGACTTCTCAAGAAAGAATTCACCATCCATGATCTTGGGGAAGTGAAGGATTTCTTGGGATGTCAAGTGATGAGAGATAGAGATAAAGGGCTGATCACCCTGAGTTGCATCCCTAAAATCGATGCACTTGTAGAGAAATTTGGCTTGGATCTTGAGTCAGTGGGACCTGATACTCCCATGACAAAAGATTTCGTAATGTCCCAAAGGCCTGCACCGAGAGATGGGAGCGACAGCATTGGTGCTGGCAGTCCACTACCTCCAGGTCACCGTTACTGTGAGTTAGTAGGGTCTCTTCTGTATATAGCCAACACCACACGTCCCGATATAGCTCAGGCAGTAGGTGTATTGTCTCGTTATCGCATATCTCCCACCACAGCACATTGGAATGAAGCCATCCGTGTGTTGAAGTATCTGAAAGGAACCCGAGATTTGGTTCTAACTCTCGGAGGGGGGGAGATAGAGCTAGAAGGCTATGTGGATGCCGACTATGGAGGTGATCAGGATCATCGCTTCTCTACCACTGGCTTTGTCCTCACTGTGTTTGGAGGAGCAGTAGTGTGGGGAAGTAAAAAGCAATCTGCTGTTGCCACTTCAACAGTGGAGGCTGAATTCATGGCAGCAAGTGCTGTTGTGAAGGAAGCAAATTGGCTGAGAGGTTTCCTGGAGGAAATTGGAGTGTTACCGTGGATAGTGAAGATTCATTGTGACAACCAAGGGTGTATAAACCACCTGAGGAATCCGGTGTACTCCAAACACACAAAGCATATTGCAATTAGCTGTCATTTCGCACGTGAAGCTATTGCAAAGGGGCAGGTTGAATTCAAGTACATTCAATCTGCTAGAAATGTGGCTGACATTTTTACCAAACCACTAGTTAGACAAGTGTTTCTGGGACATCGTAACTCACTGGGACTGGCCAAGTTTCTGTGAGGTAAAGGCAAGGGGAAGTGTTGTGTTAATTAATTTTATGCCTTTCCCTCAGAGGAGTAATAATGGCAAGTCTCCGTATGAAGACAATACCAATTAGGAAAGAGAGGCAGAACCCTGAGTTCTGCCAGGCAATACATGCATTTGAACGAAGACTATCATAACGCAAGTTACAGACACGTTTGTAGAAAGGAGGCATATGGGGCAAGCACGGATAGGGAAGGCACTTGGTTGGAACTATAGTGGCACTCCGGGTGCCTATCAATCAGTTGCTAACCAGTCCTTGACTTGTATATGTCCGTGCCTACTTAACAACGCACAAGTAGGAGGACATCGTCTAACACCCTCCGTGCCGCCACCATGCAGGATACGCCAAGCCCAGAATATTTCAACTTCTGACATACCAGCCAACTGTAAGATGTTTCAGTTTCGCTAGACGGAGACCTGGGCTCCTCCTACAAGATTGTTGCAAATCGAAGTCCTTGGCTAGATTTAAACTGTAATAACTTGCACAATCATGATGCTGTCTGAATGACGACGTTGTTAACACGCATGGCCTGCAATAGTGCCGGTGCTCTGCTCAAGGGATCCTCAACGTTTGTAAGCCTCCGCTCATATATACTCTTCCATTCCATTGGGGAGCGTGACCAAAGTTATACCATCAAACCTTCCCGTCTGGACAAAACTTGCTTGTCTTGAATAGACGTATTTGGATTGCGGTCTGTGATGATGGTGACCTTCTCAGCTCGCTCACGGTAGGGACGCCATACTTCCATATTGTAGACCACTGCTCGAAGTTATTGTTCTGTCGCACCGTAGTTCCTCTCTGCCGGCGTGAACTTCTTACTATTATGTGCATTGGGGACGTCCAATCTGAAATAATACGCCACCCATGCCAAAACCACTTGCATCACTTATTACTGTGAACGGCTTATCAAAATCTGGTGCCTAGAGCACTGATGCTTTAGTGATAGCATGCTTCAAGTCCTTGTTGGACATTAATGGACATTGATGGACATTAATCACCAGAGTGTCGAATATTCGACACTCTGGTGATTACTTGAAAGGTGGTTTCGGCTTGGTAAGACTATTCACGGGTGCTGCTATTTTTGTGTACCCCTGAACAAGCTTCTTGGAGAACTTAGTCAAATCCATGAACTTCCGTTTTTTTTTTTTTTTTTTTTTTTTTTCGTACGCATCCGTTGGTGTAGCCCACTTTTGAATTGCTTCGATCCAGGAATCATCATTTTTGATGCCGTGTGGGCCAACCAAGTGCACATGCCCATTCCTTCAGCGAGGAGCACGTCTTCATCTGGCCAAATATGAAGAAGGCTTCACTCCTTGTTCCAAATATCTGACGCTCTATATACATATATGCCCTATTCAAGCACGAGTCTGATATGCTGAATTTGCTTCCCAAAGGTCTTGGAGTATATGAGAATATCATCCATGTAGACGAGTACAAAACCGTTCACATATTCGGTGCAGATCTTGTTCACCACTGTCTGACATGCGGCAGGGGCACTGGTCAGCACAATTTTGTAAACTTTGGAGTTGTACTGCCCCAACGGTTTTCAAAGTCCAGTCTTCTGGGACATCCTCGTCATTGATGCGAATATTCGATTCGGTGGTCTCCTGAGTGGAACCAAGGGACGAGAAGAAACTTGCAGGTCCCGTGGGAGTGGTGCCCGACGGTTGATGATTTCTTTCTTCAACTGCCGCTAGTCCACAACGCTGCTTAACCATGCGCAAGTCGCCATCTTTCTTGTTTGCAATGAATCATGGGCCTGCAAATGGGGAATGTGGATGCTCGATAAGCTTAAGCCCCTCCTTGAAATCGCGTTTGCACGAAGAATTCTACTAGAAGGCGTTCATATTCATCCCACATGTTCTCTTTCAAGCTTTGAGTACATACCTCGGGAGTAGGCATGTCTCGGGAGTTATCCGGGCTCAGGGCCTGAGCCTCAGGCTTGAATGCAGGCTTCAATTCAATTACGTGATTGAAACCCCTATAGCTAATTGCTGGTAAGCAATCTGGCAATTCATCTAGAAATCTATCTGCAAATCAATGTAAGAAATCACGTAATCTGGGGGGTTATGCATCAACGTTGACCCGTTTTGAACCTGATTCCTCCAATACTACTGCTCATAACACAGCTTGGGCCCGCTAAAGCCCATGGAAAGCAATCGTTGCCGATTAATTTGGAAGGTTTCCTTAACACAAGAAAAATGCCATTGATACCAACGTTGAAGGTAAGCTTTTCCTTTCCTACCCGGACGTCTTATCCTCGAAATCGAGTACTGCATGCACGTGATTGTAATAAAAGTCATCGCCCAAATAAACAGTTGATTTGGCTTAGTCTGCAACTACTGCGCTAACTCAAGTATTCTATGCACCAAAAGACAATAGGACAGCTGCTACACTCTTGCCGTTCAGTGTTGGACCATCTGGTCAAAAAGTTGAAAGGCGTGTAGTGTCAAGATCGAAGCCAACAGCTGGGTATGTGTGAAGCCCCCAACAGATTGCACTGCACGTGTAGGAAGCCTCAATGGGCTCTCGATTTTACAACTGCCGCCGTTGCTGCTGAGCACTTAGCATTCTGCCACCAAAAGTATGCGTGGCTCGATGCTCTCACAAGCAATGGTCAAAAAGAACAAGGTTCTGGCAGAAACCCAATGAAGGGAAACGCCATCTTACTGGGCATGGCAATGTTGTTAACAAAGGTTTTACAAGACGGCGGTGCAATGACACTGTACATTAGATACAAAACAGGTGAATTCACAAAAATTTGATCGGCGATAGCCACAGGCAATACACATATACGCAAATACCTTACATGTCAAGCTTCTGGTACGTTTCTTTGCAGTGCTGCACCAATCTAGATGTAGGTTGGTCGAGACCCCGTACCAAAGGCAAACTGTCCCTCCAGCATTGTCATCATCGCCCTACCCGCCTAGCCGACAGACAGTGCCGCGGAAGGATTCTTGGGACACTTCTATACAAGCCCGAATCAGGCCCAAGCCAGATAGATCTACAAGGACAGCTCCCATGTTGGCTCGCCGACACGACAC
Source organism: Botryococcus braunii (assembly GCA_002005505.1). Taxonomy (NCBI): domain Eukaryota; kingdom Viridiplantae; phylum Chlorophyta; class Trebouxiophyceae; genus Botryococcus; species Botryococcus braunii. The sequence continues at coordinate 197,662 of KV908578.1, read as the reverse complement.
CATCAAGTTCCGTCTCTTGACAACTGAACCTTCATGATTGCAAATATTTGCATATTCCCCTGCCCCATCAGTATTCTCATGTGAGCCATAGCATCACACGCGTGATTAGCTTTAATGGGCTCCCGGCGGCCACATCCCCCACCCCACCCCTCATGGGCTAGGGGTACACCACCGGTTGAAGCAATGAAAATCCCGTGGACCAAGAGGCTGGAATCCCTACCATGACCTGTACTAAAGAGCATGTGGGAGCCATGTGACCAGTCGCCGAGCCCACAAAGCAATCAGAACCCTGACCAGTAGCGATCAGCACTGCTCAATCCATCAGCCTCATGGCAGCCAAAGGCTGCGCAAGGATGCTTCCATTCCCCCAGAACAAGCAAGTGTAGATCCGCCATACTAACATTAACGGGCCAATCACACGAAACTTCTCTTTCAATATAAAGGGAAACCAGCAAAAGATAAAGTGCCCAACTTGCCCACACTCCTTCCCGGGCTCTTGATGAGTACAAGGCTCTTTCTAGGCATTTCTTCCCGTGCTTTTGAAATGAACTCAGTACCTCACAAACACACACACACACACACACACACACACACACACACACACACACACACACACACACACACACACACACACACACACACACACACACACACACACACGTGCACTATGGAAGCTACACATGCGGCAATCAAGAGAGACTTTAATCTGACTGCTGCATGGTTGAGACCCTGCTCACCGGTGCAGGCGGCGAGACATGAGGCAAGGGCAGGTCCGAATCACAATTCTGGAGCAGTCCCAGCCAATCGAAGACTCCATACTGGAGGAATCAGCCGAAAGGTGGCATTTCCCTGGCAAGCCCTTCTCCCAGGTGATGTCACCACACCCAGCGACGATGGCGGCGCATTCGCGAAGCGACTTGATTGGAAGTGTGAGAAACACTCCTCCGCTCCCCCAAATTGGCCAGAACTTGAGCACTAAAGCCTGCAGCAAATCCACATCTTCACAAAACGAACAGAAGCTGATGAGCGATCTTGGTAGGACCCTCTGGCCATCAAAATCAAGCTCGAACCCAAGGAAGGCTGGGTTGCCCAAATCAAATCCCAAAGAGCAATGAAGACTTGGCGCTCCTGCCCCTCCACTGCGCCACTCAACCTCGTAGATGAAGGTGAGTTGTTGCGGCCCCAGCAGCTTGTGGTACGTCCTCCTCCCTGCAACCGGAGTAGGTGCGTACTTGCACAGTTCCGGCCGATACATGTCGGGATTCCTGTGGATATAAACCTTGCCCTCGGGACCGATGCCACAGAAGACCGTGCCATTTCTTCCTGGATCCACAAGCGGCAGCGGCCGGTCTGTGTTGGTGTGCCTGCATGCTTTCAAGCGCTCAATTAGGCCGGTCATAGTGCGCAGTTGGGCGGGAGTGGCCCACTTGCAGCCATCCTTGAGAGAGTCCACCAGCGCTGCCCGTACGCTCGGGATGGCCTTTCGGGCCGCCTCCCGGCAATCCCTGCTGGAGGTGGACAAATCCATGATGGTGGCTTGTGGCAAGCCGGGAAACACGTGCTCTAGCAGCTCATGGGGCAGCGCTTTCAGCTCACCCAGGTCTTTGCTCTTTGCGTACTTTTTCAAGTAACTCCTGCACATGAGAACGACTTCTTCAAACGCATGCCTCGGACAGGACTCGCCAAATTGTCGGAGTTTCCAGAACTCCCAAACAACCCAGAGATGCCAGGCCCCCTGCCAGAAGGCGCAGATTAGTGCAGGTGTACATGCCAAGATTTGAATACATGACTGGTTAGCAAAGCAGTGATAAGAAAGCTGCAGCAGCCTACTACCTATGTACTGACTGCCTTAAGTGCCAGCTTCCAAACGTCTCTGCACATGAGCTTGCGTGCGCTTGTGTGTGTGTGTGTGTGTGTGTGTGTGTGTGTGTGTGTGTGTGTGTGTGTGTGTGTGTGTGTGTGTGTGTGTGTGTGTGTGTGGTGTGTGTGTGTGTGTGTGTGTGTGTGTGTGTGTGGTGTGTGTGTGTGTGTGTGTGTGTGTGTGTGTGTGTGTGTGTGTGTGTGTGTGTGTGTGTGTGTGTGTGTGTGTGTGTGTGTGTGTGTGTGTGTGTGTGTGTGTGTGTGTGTGTGTGTGTGTGTGTGTGTGTTCGCATGTGTGTGCGCGCAGCACTTCTCCATTATTGTTGTTTCAGAGAAATCGTGCACTTTCCAGGGCCTGGGAAACTGGTACCTCGTGCAACTGCAACGATAGTATTCTTTCTGATTTAATGCGGTTTGTGGGTTCTTCGACCAGCTCTCTTGGCGTGGCTCCTTTCCGGTTGTGCTGACCGGCCGCGGCCCAGGCCTTCCCCCAGCCTGCGGAGAACCCGCAGTCGCTACCATCAGACATTTACAAAGCATTGATATCGCAATTTCTGCTCAATCATAATCTTGTGGCGGGAAGATACTGTACATTTAAGTGTTTAACATCATCTTACATACCATAATATGATATATCAAGCGGCCGAGGTCCCCCAAAAGTCCTAGTCCGTCATCCAGATCGGACAATCAGATTGATCACGTTTATCTGTGACTTAACCGTACGAGAAGTAATGACAATTCAGGTCGCCGCCACCTGACAAACAACAGCCGTGCGCTGAGTTGCCAAGACAGATTCACTTGCTATCAAGAAACAAGAAGTCGATACAATCTATGTAATCGACTATCTCCTATCCATTGCTTTTCCGTTTCAGATCTCGTCGAAGGTAAAGGGCAAACAACGCTGTTTCCACGATCGGCCACATTGATCCGAAGGAAAAAGGAAGATGGGGGCGAGAGCCCTCGGCCAGATTGATCCGAGGCTGTACTGCAGGGCTTGCACCAGCACTGTAATGTCCCGTGCAACTCCCCTCGCATATTCATCGTCACAAGGCGAGTAGAATGAATAAGTCTGCCGATTCTGTAATAACCAGTTTTTGAACTTCACGTAAGAGGTAGGGATTAGCACTATAGCCCGATATGCTGATCACTCCTCGAGAACGCCTTTAAATACACCTTACCGTGGAGTCGTCCTTAATACGATCTCTGTATATAAGAAGTTCTGATTATGACGTTTAGCATGTTCCCTACATTATATGCGGAATGAGGGAATACAGATGGCCGTGTGCAAAGTTTTTTACGTCCCACCAAACCTGCATTCTCGTCTTCACATATCCCCTGACTAGATTTTTGTTGTTGAGCTGAATATATTTATATCGTGGTGGGGTTACTGATTAGACGGACTTGAAGATCTAGCAACTATAGGTGACCGGCACACACGTGTTGGACACAGTTACAAGGGGAAGATAAAGATTTGACTTTCTCAGAGATCATTTGCACATGTAGATTCAAAATAATGGATAAGAGGATTTCATACTGAATTGGGTCTGGTGAGGACCAGGGGCTGAGGATGCCGGGCAGTGTATGAGCTCCTCCAGGTCAACTCGTGCCAATGCTGCCCCAGGCTCAGAGCGACAAAAGGAACTGGAAACTGAACGTATTGAGGCTGTCTGCAATCTTTTCATAAATTGTCTGTGGCATTCAAGCACACGCAGTACTAAGAGAAAAGATCTTTTTTACCCCAATACCGGAAAAGAAAAGAATTTTAAAAGAGAATTGGCTCCCTACTTATGTATCTAAACCCCTTAGCTTGCCGCATTTGACCAACCCAGATACTCTGCCTCCACCGTTAGGGGGAACCTTGCAGGTATCTGTGGACTGGGACATTCCTGGCTCGATTCCCACAGCATCCCTTGCTCTTCCAACCCCTCACTGTTCCTGGACCTACACCTAACAGCAGTTTCTACAGCAGGATGTTGATGTACGTGATGTTCATCGCCCTAAGCAGGTAGCCAATGTTGACATCATAATACCATGATATCCTTGATAGAATGCCGGCAGAAGGTGAATTAAAGACCACTGGATGAAATAAGGAAGCTGGGCGCTGGCGATTCACATGGAAATGCCGAATTTTGGGATCCCATTTGCTGAGAACATGCGCAGGTCTCCGCGAAACTTTCCACGGCATGCCTTGGAAATTTCCATACAACCACCCCTTTTTCAAAGAAAAAATAAAAATTTTGAAAGTTTTTGTTACGGCGTTTTGAGGCCATGTTGCCATTTTAGGCATTTGCATCTTGCAGTAACCAGTTGAAGTAGGTTCTTACCTCATCAGCGGCACGGGATGGGCTGTTTGGGGTGTGGGAGGGTGTAGCTGGAAGGGCAAAGCATCTGCACGTGGTTTCCCCCATGTAGGGTTGGGGGATCCGAGGGGAAAGCAGTATTTTGCCTTTCACAGCCACTTTGACCATTTATAGACATTTATGGCCCACAGACGTTGTCTAATGACAAGACACGCGGAAGAGAAAAGAGAGACGTGAGACTCGAGAGACAACAGGAAAGTCGATCTCGAAAGTAAGTCTGATTACAATGAGGGCGGATTCTTCCTGATAAGCACAGGCGAAATGCCAAATGTAGCCGCACGCGTAGTAGCCAATTAATGTCTGAGTGTCTGGACAATGATGGTACGGTATCGTACGAGTGCGCCCTTGACCATAATGAGGTACAAGGATAAACTGTTCTTACACGTTGGGAGGTGTATGGGTCTAAAATGTTGAGTGTTGCCTCAACTAACTTTCAAATGCGTGTGTTGATTGTTTCAGAGTGCTCTTTGAGAAGCTGTACTACAACCATGCATATATGCCTCGTGCAACACGATATGAGCTCACTACACGGGTAGTGAGCAACCCTTTTTAAAATCAAGGAGTCACCAGAAGGGAGTTCGTACCGCGCGGTCGGGGTAACGGGGGCTCAAGTAGAGTCATGTGCTCATCGAGGGTCCGACTTGTTTGCCTATTTATGCAATGGAGTGCTGCAGCCCCGGAGCCTCTCCCGGGACGGGAACGAGCCCCTGTGACGTTTCTTGTGGAAGCGTCCCAGTTCCTGCCAAGTAGTAATCCTCTCAATGAGTGTGATTTGCTGAAGTGGAGATGAAGGATGCTTATGCCATTTACTGTTGATTCGTGGACATTCCAAGTAGTACAATAGACCTCCCTTGGTACGCAATAGACCTCACTTCATGTGCAGGAAGTCTCAATGGTCTCCCGAATCTGCCACCGGTGATAAGCATCTGGCACTCTACCACCAAACGTTAACATGGCTCGATGCACTCCCCAGCTATGGCCGAAAAGGAGGTTTTGGGAGAATCTATTGAAGAAACAACATTTTACTTGCAGTGGCAACAAAACACCGCTCACCCCTTGGATTTAAGGGGCCTTCTTGTGAGAGAAGGTGGTGCAGTGACACTTCACAATAACCAAATAACAGGGAAATTCAAAAAAGGAATTGATTGGCGATAGCATATATATATATATATATATATATATATATATACATATATACATATATATATATATATATATATATATATATATATATATATATATATATATATATATATATATATATATATATATATATATATATATATATATATATATATATATATATATATATATATATATATATGTATATATATATATATGTATATATATATATATGTATATATGTATATATGTATATATATATATATATATATATATATATATATATATATATATATATGCTATATATACATTCAGTTCCATGTGTTTAAAGAGCAGACAGTCGTCAAGGACTGTAGCTGGAGAAAAACAAACTTACGACATGTCTGCTTGCTTACAGGATACGCCAATGCCCATAACCTTTTACAAGTTATGGGCCCACGCCCTTCTAGCTGAGCCAAGGGCAGACAAGAGTGCATGTCATCATTGGATGCGTCTGTACTGGGTTTTCCACGGACTCGCCTGACCGCAAGAAGAGGAAACAAAGTATCAATTGGGTCTTCACTCAGAAGGCCTACCTACAGAGTCTTCAATCTCATGGGAGGTTTCAACCGTGAATTTCGCACCTGAGTTTATCACTCGTCGTCATTATTGTGAGACCGTCAGTAGGTCCGGGTGATCGGGTGATTGAATTGCTGAAGAACATTTTGCATTTTAAGGTATACAAGTTTACATGCTAGACCTCGAAAGGGCGGAATACATGGAAGTGCCGTGGTGTATGCCAGAAGGTTATGCTTAATCAGCCGTGTCAGGCTGAACGCTGTGAGAGGAAGTGAAGTGTATGACCAGACCTCAAACTCGTTCTCAAAGCAAGATTTCTGGAAATAATCCCAGAAGTACAGGGACTATGGCAACACCAGCACGAGGCAGCACAGCCTCCTCAGGAGCTGGACATTCAGGTCAGCCGACCAGCGCAGCCACTACGACCAGCAGTTATGCATATATAATTAATTCATCCAACCCCAAGATGTCCACACATCTGAAGGCGGACCGTACCAATTTCAGGGCCTGGCGTGAGGAGCTGGAGTCCTGCGCAATGCAAAAAGGAGCTATGGGAGCTATGGAGGCACCCATGCCCAAGACTGCAGAGAACGCAGCATAAAACACTTCATTCTGCAATCTATCCCACATATGTGGCAGGACGAAGTCAAACAGCGGGGGAGTGCTTTTGCCTTCATTCAGTGGGTGGCAGATCGTTGCACTGGAGGGAAGGACATGGAAATTAATGAGAAGTGATTCAAGGGGCTTGAAAAAAGGCATGGTGAAGGGAGAGACAGTTCAAGAATGGTGCCACCGGGTCATCAGTATCGCCGCCTCCCTGGACGACAATAACCATAAGCTAGGCGATCGCCAGATCTGCAGGTATATGTATAAGGGGCTTCCTGCAGTCTTGCAGAATGGCGCCTGGGCGATTACCTCCGCCAAGTCAGATCCATATTACATGTTGGAGACAATCCTTGCTGCCATTGAGACCATGGAGTACCATGATATCCCTTTGGCAGAATCAGTGCACGTCACAGCAGCAGCTGCAGTTGTTGCAGCAGCAGCAGCAGCCGTACCAGCTCAGGGTGGAATCCCTGTGCCTCCTCAAGGCGCTGGAGCTGCACCGGGCGCTGGAGCAGCACCAGGAGTGGGAGCTGGAGCACCTACTGATGGTCAGGCCTCCTTTGGCCCCTCTGCTCACAACGCTGGGGGCAGGGGGCGAGGGTCCGGACGTGGCAAGAGGCCAAAGGAGGAACTGGCGTGTCGCTTCTGCACTAGGACGGGACATTTCTGGAAGGAGTGCCTGGATCTGAAGAGGCTGCAAGCCTTGCATGGCACAATGCAAGCTGCAAGTGCGGGCCTGGCTGCGTGGTGGGGCCCTGGAACTCCTCAGCAATAAGCCAGCTGGTGGGATGCTGGCCACCCCAGAGGAGGCCTTTAGGTGTCAACCTCACATGCTGTTGGATCTGTGTCCACTATCTTCCCATGCCAGAATTTCTTTCCAGGCTGGCATCTCCCACCACCGCCTCCTTCAGGTGTTGGTGAGCCTCTGTTCATTTCGTTGAATGTGCTTACCCCTACGTCTCATGGGGCTTGCAGTACCTCGTGGCTGATAGATAGTGGTGCATCGGTGCACCTTGTAAATGACATGTCGTTACTACACAACCCTGTCATGCATGCCCAACCCCTCCCTCTTCACTTGGCCACTTCTGACGCCAAAGGAGGGATAGTTGCAACTGGGTCTGTGTGTCTGTTCAATGCCAGACAAGAGGTGTTTTTGCTGCATAATGTGCAGTGTGTGCCCACTGCACACACTAATCTGATTTCTGTCACAGTAGCCATTCAGGATGGAGCGTCATTCCTCACTGAGGGTGCAGGTGGGTACACGGCCATTAAAGGCCCAGCAGGCTGGTCTGGTCAGATAGCCAGAGAGCGAGGGCTGTTTCTTTTAGAATGGGTGTGTCCAGTCCAGAGCCAGCATGCTGCGCAGCCACAGTCCAGTCCTCATGCTGCCTCGTATCATGCTAGGAAAGGACATGTGTGTATAGATAGACTACTGTGGCATGCAAGGTTGGGTCATCCTGGTGTTAAGAACATGACAAGATTGGACAACGAATATTTGGTAACTGGGATTCATGTGTCTCTTGCTCCATGCTCAGAGTGTCCCACCCAGTGTGAATCATGCATACAAGGCAAGCATGCTCGCCCCCCCTTTCCAGCTTCATCTAGACCTGCAGAGAGTGCGTTAGATCGAGTGCACGTGGATACTGTGGGGCCCATTTCACCAGCTGCCATCCCGGGAGAGCGGTTTTGGGTTACTGTGGTTGATGAAAAATCTCATCTGATAGTGTAAACTTATGTGCTTGGCGTTTCCTGTATGACCCGTCACGAAGGGTGTTTAGCTCGGCGGCACTCTTGTTGTGTGTCGATAAACAAGCAGGGCCGACTGTGTATGTACACTTGATAGGCAACTGTCAAGAGATAAGCACCCGGAGTGCCTTTGTAGTCCCAATCAAGTGCCTCATCCTTGCGAGCCGGCGACATATATCCTCCTAGCAAAACCGTGTCAAATTACCTCATTCTCTCTAATCTAAGTGGAATCAGTCTAGATTGACCTTGGCAGAACTTCTAAGTTCTGCCACCTAGTACTCATTCTCGTAATTGTTCCAGCTTGTCGTTCTGAGCAGATTTGGCCACTATTACGCTCCTGAGGGAAAGGCACGAATTTCTCTTACCAATATAACACTTCCCCTTGCCTTTTCCTCACAAAAACTTGGCCACACCTAGGGACTCACGATCCCTGAAATACCTGCCTGGTCAGAGGCTTGGTAAAAATGTCCGCCACATTTCTGGCTGAGGGGACATACCTCACATCAACTTGACCCAATGCAATAACTTCTCTAGCAAATTGGAAGCTGATTGCAATGTGCTTGGTGTGCTTGGAAAACACTGGATTTCTGAGATGGTGGATGCATCCTTGATTATCACAGTGAATCTTGACAATCCACGGAGAAACTCCAATTTCCTCCAGGAAGCCTTACACCCAATTTGCCTTCTTGACAGCTGCACTTGCCGCCATAAACTCAGCTTCCACATTGGAGGTGGCCACTGCAGACTGCTTCTTGCTCCCCCAAACTACGGCTCCTCCAAACACTCGCATGACGTAACCTGTAGTAGAGAAACGATGATCCTGATCTCCTTCATAATCTGCATCAACGAACCCTTCTAATTCTGTATCCTTCCCTCCAAGGACCAGAACTAGGTCTCTCGTACCCTTTAAATACTTCAGCACCCTGTTGGCTTCATTCCAGTGTGCTGTAGTGGGATTTATTCTATAACGAGAGAGCACCCACACTGCCTGAGCTATATCCGGCCTGGTGGTATTGGCAATATACAACAGTGACCCAACCAACTCACAGTATCGGTGGCCAGGAGGCAAAATGCTCCCAGCCCCAATACTGTCACTGTTGTCCTTAGACATAGGCCTCTGAGTGGCCACAAAATCTTTAATCATTGGGGTGTCAGGCCCCAAGGACTTCAGATCCAACCCAAATTTTTCTACCAACGCATCAATCTTGGGGATGCAGCTCTTTGAAATGAGCCTTTTATCCCTGTCTCTCATCACTTGGCAGCCCAAGAAATCCTTCACCTCTCCCAGATCTGGATGGTGACTTCTTGCTTGAGCAACCCCTTCACTCTCTCAATTTCTCCCATGCCTTTTGAAACTATCAACAAATCATCAACATAGATCAACACAAATGACTTCCCCCCAACTGCTGAGCACTTCACATAGACCCCTGCATCACTCTTGCAGACCTCATAGCCCATGGTGTGAAGCTTCTCATTGAGGGTTTTGTGCCAGGCTCTTGGTGCTTGTTTCACGCCACACAAGGCCCTTTTCAAGCGGCAGACAATGTCGCTATCTCAATTCTCGAATCCAGATGCTTGTGTGACATACACCTCTTCCTCTAACTCACCATTTAGAAACGCAGTCTTAACATCCACCTGGTGGATCTCCTAAAACCCTCTCTAAAACCCTCTCTGGCAGCAACTGAAAGCAGTGCTCTTCTGGATCCATAGCTGCTGGTTGGAGCAAACACTTCCATGACATCTACTCGTCGGATTTGTCTACATCCCTGAGCAACCGACCTGGCCTTAAATCGGATTACATTGCCATGGGCATCCATCTTCATTGAAAATGTCATGTGAATTGGAATAACTTTATGTCCACGAGGCCTAGGAACATACTACATCACCTCATGAGCATCCAATGAATCCTGCTCCTCTTGCATAGCAGCCTTCCAGTATTCCCACTGTGGGGACTGCTGTGCCTCTCTCAAACTGGAAGGCACACTAATCTTGCTAAAACGAACCCCATTGTGCTTCCCCTTTTCTCCCTGTTTCTCATCAGAGCTGCTCTTAGTCTCTCCGGCACTCACTACTCTTCCACTGACATTCGCCGCACTGCACACAGAAGCAGCCTGGGCTGCCTCTGAATTTCCCCTCTGTTCTCTCTCTCTCGGTTGACTCGCAGTTTGCTTTTTCAAGCTTGCTGCTCCGCATCATCCTCCCAAACACAGGTACCTCTCGGAAAGCTCTTGTAATTTGGTGTTTCTGCACAGTGTCCAAGCTTCCGATTCACCTCCTCTGTCGCACTCTGACATGTCCGGCGAACATCAGTCTCGCCAATTGTCTCACAGCAGGCACAGTGTGTCTTTTGTGTGCACTTCCCCTCCTGGCGGTCTGTCTGACTCTCTCTCTCTCTTTCGTCCCCCCACCAGACATGAGCGCTGGGGCGCTGGCCCAGCCGCCCTCTCACAGACATTGCCCTCAGGTGTGTGGCTGGCACCACAATGTTCCTTGAATTTTGAGATCCAAGATGGGCAATCCATGCTCTGCTCACAGCTCACGTTGCTAACATTGCTCTCAGGCACTGAACAGGTCCCACCTAGGCAACTCAGCTCACTTGGACCAGTGTCAGTCTGCTCAGAGACTGTCCCCCTCTCATCACTCACATGTATTTCAGGTCTCTCATGATTCTGACCCATGTCCTGCACTTCCCCTGGTCCCTGTGACTCACTGTCACGTTCAGTCAACCCCTCTCGCTCACAGCCCTCACCCTTCTCCTGTGCCAGCAGGAGTTCACGTGTGCGCAGTCCGCTGTTCATAGCGCTGCGATCGTGTTTGACAGTCAGGTTGCTTGTCTTCCCCAGCCGGTTGACTGGCTCGAAGGGACTGCTGTGCACGCTCCAAAGAAGGCCGATGCTGCCCGCAATTCTGACTTCCTCTTGCCAGGTGACGGAGCGATTCCATCATGCCCGACAGGTCCGGATCCAGAGATGGCGGTTCCTCCGGGGGTCCATGGGATCGTTCGGAGGTTGTCTCCAAGTGGGGGTTCTTCCCCTGACAGCCAGCATCGGTTGCAGCCTCGTCAGGGGGTTCTGGGAAGGTGCTGTCAGTCCTGTTGCTGGACACGGGGACGCTGGTTCCTCCATTCCTGAAACTCGTCTGGGGGTTGTCTGCCAAAAATTCATAGGGTTGCTGCTGCTGATCTAATCCCTCTGGATATGGGAAATTCTATGGTTGCCCAAAGGCAGCATTCACCCCCACACGAGGTGCCCCACGAATGTGCCTCCACAAATTCTACATCTCTACTTTCTCGCCAGACGCCTCCTCCCAAATAGATTCGAAACGCTTTGGACACTGGGGAGTATCCTGTGAACATTCCAGGTACTGCCTGGGGCGAAAACACACCCCTCTGCTGATCAGGGACATGGACAAACGCCAGACATCCCCATGTGCGTAGGAGGGAGACATCTGGTTTATAGCCCATAAATATTTCAAAGGGGGTAAGAGGCCTGCCTGTTCTGGGTCCCATGTTCAGGAGGGTGCATGCTGTTTCCCTGGCTTCTTTCCACAGCACAGGACTGGCTGCAGCAAAATTGAGGAGGGTCCTAGTACGCTCCTTCAGGGTCCTGTTGGCTCGCTCTGCTATCCCGTTCTGTTGCGGGGTGTATGGGGCAGACATCTCCAGTTTAGTTCCCTGAGTGGCACAAAATTCCTTGAATCTGGAGTTGATAAATTCTGTGCCTCGATCGCACCGAATGCACTTGACAGTATACCCCCTTTCAGTCTGCCAACACAATATAAGGTCCCTGACCACAGATCCAATGACGTCTTTCGATTTAACTGGCAGGACTGCTTTCCAGCCATATGCCTCATCTGCCACAGTCACCCTAAATCGTTCTCCAGTGATGGCAGAAGGGGAAATGGGGCCCACTGTGTCAATAAGGACTCTGTCAAGGGGGTTCACTGCAGGCCTGGAACTTTCTCCAAAGGGGGGGCGAGTATGCTTTCCCTCAATGCAGGCTTCACAATACTTGGGGCATTTCACACGGTGACAGGTATGTATCAATTCCAGTGACCAGTTGTTCATTGCTCAGGCGCTGCATCCATGGTCCTCCTGGGTGTCCCATTCTGCTGTGCCACATAAATCTTTTGGCATAGTCATGTTTTTGGTTTTTCTTGCACTTGGTCTTTACTGCAGCTGTAACTGGGGAGGGGCTTCTATTTGTGGTAACAGGGAAGCAGTCATGTATATAACATAGGCCATTTTCTGATCTGATTGGAATTCTCCACCCATTTGGACCGGACACTGCAGTAAATGCACCCACACTGTCTGTGGTAAAGCAAGCTCCATCACGAAGGGCAGCAGACACTGACAGGATATTTGTTGTAGCAGAGGGAACACACGGCACATGGTGCAGCCACAGTGGGATACACTGCTTGGTCAAAAGACATACTGATCCAGTGGCAATAATTCCTCTTGTAGCATCTGAGGTGGCGAGCTGTAATGGGATGGGTGTGGCATGTACTGTGGGAGCATGCAGCAATGACAGATTGTTGACCAGGTGCACAGAAGCTCCACTGTCTACCAGCCAGGACTGTTTGGACTTCTTGTTGTTTAGCGAGTCCAGTACATTGTAAGACACCACGTATGGCATACCTTCTGGAGGAGGTGAAGGTGGACCAGGAGGAGGGTGCAGCAGTGGGAAGGCTCCAGCTCCAGGGAAAACATGCTGAACTGCTGGAGGTTGAGGTCCTCCGGGAAGCTGTCCCTGAGGCCAAATGCCCGCCAGTTGCTGCACTGCTGCCACAACATTTCTCTGCGTCTCTGCGTCCCTCGGCCTCTTGCGGCAGTCTCGCCAGAAGTGCCCCTTTTTATGGCAGTAGTTGCAGGTCCCACGTACCTCCGCCTTTGGGTCTTCAAGCATTTCTGCTTGCGGCGTCACCTGCAGTGATGGCACGACGGCAGCGTCCGTTCGTAGCCTGTGGGAAAAACCGTCCACGCTACAACGTTTCCAGGAACAGCACACAGCACTCTCCAACAGTAGAGGTTGGTCAAGGATACCAACATGCTTCGGACAAGTCTTACAAATGATGTTAACTGCTCTCACTCTTGGTAAAGACCACGTAACACTACGCCTTGCCTGATAGCAGAGTTCAGCACCAAATAGGCCATGCGATGTCTACTTTACGTCACTAGAATACAATAATAGTTCATCAGTAACTCAGCAAGGTCTCTTTGTGATGTTTGTACAGTGAAACTATCTTACCGCCACAACGGTGGACTTCAACATAAGTCTCAATGAGGTCAGACATTCAGTGCGCTCTCGTCATGCACTCTAATCAATGCACACAGCAGTAATATCTAACTGGTCTGAATGTTTGAGCACAATCATATCTGGAACGACTTTGAGAATCCTAAACACACCTGCCGTGATGGCACGACGGCAGCGTCAGTTCGTAGCCTGTGGGAAAAACCGTCCACGCTACAACGTTTCCAGGAACAGCACACAGCACTCTCCAACAGTAGAGGTTGGTCAAGGATACCCAACATGCTTCGGACAAGTACCGAGCCGTTCCTGGGCTGCCCAGGGATGGCTCGGACTGCAGGGATCCTAAAGTACTACCATACGTAATGTCTATTGAGAACGCATATCATACAAGTCACGTTTTATGTCATTGAGGTACGAGTATGATCTATACCGTTCATAAAGGGCTATAAAGGCTATAGTTTACACTGCTGTTGATGGGATGTGACAGGGGATGTCACTAAGTACAGTATTGACCAATTCATTCAACAGGTCTGCGTCAACAGGCTGCTTGGGCTGGTTTACCACACTTGCAGCAGGGGCAGGGGTAGTTGCAGCTCGGGCAAGCAGAGCCATCATGACCCTTGCAGGCTGGTCTACATCGTCGTTGTAGCCAATTGCTTCTGCTGTGGTGGAGATGAGGTCTGCCAGTTGGTCCAATGGATGGGCGACGGCAGTGTGCAGCAACCCTGGCGGGCTTGCAACAGCAGGCAGTCCTTGCACAATCTGTGTTGCCATATGTCCGTCCAGGAGGTCATGTCCATTGTTCTTCAGGCAATTCTTGAGGTTAATCATCCTATTCACATACTGGGATATTGTCTCTCCTTGTCTCATGCCTCTGGACATCTCGTTCAACCAGTCAGCATTGGCCTGAACATTATGTCCACCTGTAAATATTCTGCAGATGTGTACATAAGCATCATAAGCTGAGGGTTTACTAGACAATTCTCCCAACCACTCTTCTGGGACTGAATCATACAATAGCAGCAAAGCAGCAGCATTGTGGGTAGTTCCAGGCATGGCTTCTTGAATGGCAGGCAAGGAGCCTTTGGAATCATTCGCTGCAATAAACGCATTGTTCCACACTACGAAGTTCTGACCTTTGTACTGTAGCTTGATATGGACCTTGACCTGGGTGGTAATAACTTTTGGCAAGCTGTCTCCTTCGCCTCTTGAAGTGCTGGGTGTGCGTGGTTCTCGTGTTGGAGTTGAGGCAGACTGTTCGCTGACTGACTTCGATGCTTCGCTGGAGCTTGAACCTTTCTTCTTCATTCTGCCAGCTTGCTTAGTGATCGCTCCGCTCTGAAAGTCGTGAGTCTCTGTCTTCGTCTTCACTGTCTGTCTCTGTAAACCACTCCTCTTCGCAGTGGCTGTCGCTGTTTGTCGTCCGGTGCTCAAGAAAGTCGTCGTCTATGCAGGCCAGTGCAAACTCAACTGATGTGTAGGCGGCTTTCTCCGTCCAAGCTTCCTGGGTGGGGCCTCCCGTCTGCTGCAGGCACCTTTCAAATATTGCTATGGTTACAAACCCCGGATCTCCGTTGATGAACGAGAGCTCCCACGCCGTCACTGTAGGCTGGGTAAACGTGAAATCGCTCCTGGAACCACCTTGGAGGGGTGAGTGCGCCTTGTCCGTATTTCTCGTAGACGAAGTCTTTCACGATAAACGCTCGCTGTTCTATTGTCCTTGGACCTCTCTCTCCTCCAGCCCTTCTTCTTTCGTTATATGATGAGGGTGGAGGTGGTGGTCTTCTACTCGGTCCAGTGTATCCCGTTGACATTCTCCCGGTTCGCCTCGTTCGCGCCACACTTTATTAGGCAACTTGAGTCATACATCTTACATGCCTAGCCGAAAAGTTGGTGGGCCCATAACCTGTAAACTCATGTGCTTGGCGTTTTCTGTATGATCCGGCACGAAGGGTGTTTAGCTCGGCGGCACTCTTGTTGTGTGCCGATAAACAAGCAGGGGCGACTGTGTATGTACACTTGCTAGGCAACTGTCAAGAGATAAGCACCCGGAGTGTCTTTATAGTCCCAATCAAGTGCCTCATCCTTGCGAGCCGGCGACATATATCCTCCCAGCAAAACCGTGTCAAATTACCTCATTCTCTCTAATCTAAGTGGAATCAGTCTAGATTGACCTTGGCAGAGCTTCTGAGTTCTGCCACCTATTACTCATTCTCTTAATTGTTCCAGCTTGTCGTTCTGAGCAGATCTGGCCACTATTACTCTCCTGAGGGAAAGGCACGAATTTCTCTTACCAATATAACATATAGCTTCCTTGGCAGTGAAGTCGAAAGAAGTCATTTCCAAGGCCCTCATTGAGCTCTTGAAGTACTGGCATACAAATCATTGGAAAGTGGTGAAGTGTGTGAGATCTGATAGAGGGACAGAATTTCTGAATCAGCACTTCAAAGAATGCTCAGCAGTGCACTAAAATGGAGACCTCAGCTCCATCCACGCCTCAGCAAAATGGACTTGCTGAGCGCATGAATCGGACACTTAAGGAGCGCACAAGGACCCTGTTGGTGCACGCTGCAGCAGACCCTTCCCTGTGGAAGGAGGCACTGGAGTCTACCACCCTGCTTTACAACGTGGGCCCCACCACAGGCAGGCCTCTGACCCCTACTGAGATGTTCTATGGGGTAAAGCCTAATGCTTCCTTCCGCACATGGGGCTGTGTGGCACATGTTCACATTCCCCCAGGTCAGCGGTCTGTATTTGGACCAAAGACCATTCCAGGCATGTTCACTGGGTATTGCCCACAGTCTAAGGCCTATAGAGTGTACGTAGGCAATGGTGTATGGAAAGAGAGCAGGGACGTTACGTTCCTTGAGCATTTGAGAAGGGGGGAGAGAGTGGGTATGTCTAAGGTGCAACCCGGATCTCCTCAATGGCTTTCAGGAGTGTCCTCGCATGGCAGGGGAGGCAATTCCAATGTCCCTAGCTCACCAACTGTCATTCCCGTGAATTTTTGGGAAGCAGAGGATGACCCAGTGGAGGAGCGCAAGCCCACTGGATCTCCTGCTACCACTACCAGCTCTCCAGAGTACCATAGCAGGCTGAGGAATTCAGTCGGACCTGTGGCAGGAGACCCCAGCAGCAAGGATGGTTCCCCTGCCACACCAGGGACCTCACAGCAGTCCTGGTCAGTGCTGGGACATCTTCAAAATTTAGCTAAGGGTGGTGCTGAAGCGCAATCGCAACTGGACAAACTGCAGAAGGTGCAGGAGGGGGTCAGGTTCCAGGGGAAGTCTCAACATAGACTTCCCCAAGGAACCACTCTCACACGGGATCAGCGCTATGAACAGCGCCAGGCTAGGAGGGACTCAATAGGGGTCCCCATGCATGACCCTGGCTCAGGCCAGGTACTTGTGAGTGAGCCACCCATGGTAGGTCTCCCTGATTTGCAGAGGCAGGTTGAGACAGGGGAGGCTATGCTTGGAGAAGATGTTAGCGAGGAGAGTAGTGGGCTAGAAGTGCCAGCAGCAGGGGAAGCATGTAGCCACTTTGAGTTGGGGGCCAACCATGCTTATGGTGTGCAGGCTGACACAATAGGCGCAGCTCAGGAAAGTCAGAGTAGTGTGCCTAGGTGTGAGTCCAGGAGAGAGAGAGAGCTGCTGCTTCCACCTGCATTGAGAAAGGTGAGAGATTGTAACGGTGGAGCGCATGAGTCTAACAGTCCAAGAGAGAGAGAGAGAGAGAGTTGGGAAGGGATCTGATAGTTCTGGCTGTACTGCCGGGTCCCAACATAAGGTACAAAATGTACCTTATTCTGGGAACCAGGATCAGAGGGATATAAAAGACAATACTCCCAGGAGTGCTGACAGCACTGCCGAGTCTCAGCATAAGGTACAAAATGTACCTTTTGTCAAGCTGGGAAAGGTTCACGTGCCACCTAACCTGAGGGAAGCCCAATGCTCCCCTCAATGGGATTTTTGGCAACAAGCAATGAGGGAAGAGATGGATTCCCTTGATACCCATGAGGTTCTAGAATATGTGGACAGACCACATGGACAGAAAGTTAATCCTGTCCATTGGATCTTCTCCACTAAGAATGATGCACATGGGAATGTTACTCGCTTTAAAGCGAGATTGGTTGCCCAGGGGTGCAGACAGATCCCTGGGATAGATGTTGGGGAGGTATTTCCATTCACCAGCAGCTATGGGGCAAGGAGGGCTGTGCTGGCAGTAGCTGCAACACAGAATCTTGAGATTCACCAAGTGGATATCAAGACCGCCTTTCTTAATGGGGAAATGGAGGAGGAAGTGTTTGTGACTCAGCCTCCAGGTTTTGAGAATGGCAATACGAGAGTGGTTTGTAAAGTCACGAAGGCACTCTATGGTCTCAAACAAGCCCCTAGGGCATGGCATGAGACCTTGAATGACAAGCTGAGTGTCATGGGGTATAGTGTGTGCAAGAGTGATGCAGGGATGTACATCAGGAGGGCCCCTGATGGCAACCTGACCTTCATTCTGGTCTATGTATATGACCTCCTCATTGTTGCTCGAGTGATGTCAGAGATTGAGTGGGGAAAGGAACTTCTGAAAAAGGACTTTACCATTCATGATCTGGGAGAGGTGCATGGTTTTCTAGGATGCCAGGTTCTTAGAAATAGAGATGAGGGTACTATTTCTATGAGCTGCACTCCCAAGATTGATGCTCTTGTGGAGAAGTTTGGCATTGCGAATGATGGGCGAGGGGTTGATACGCCCATGTCCAAGGACCTCGTGGCTAGCAGCAGACCCGAGTCCTCAGATGGGTATGTCACATGGGGCAGGTACCCCTCTGCCACCTGGTCATCGATACTGCGAGTTGATTGGGTCGCTGCTGTACATTGCCAATACAACACGGCCTGACATTTCACAGGCTGTTGGAGTGTTGTCAAGGTATAGAATGACACCCACTACTTCACACTGGAATGAGGCCATTGGAGTGCTGAAGTACTTGAGAGATACCAGAGAATTAGCTCTTACTCAGGGTGGAAAGGGGCCTGAGCTAGAAGGCTATGTTGATGCCGACTATGCTGGGGACCTGGACCACATGTATTCCACGACTGGCTATGTTCTATCAGTCTATGGTAGTGCCGTGGTTTGGGGGAGCAAGAAGCAGAGTTCAGTTGCCACCTCAACTGTGCAGGCCGAGTTTATGGCAGCCGGCCATATTGTGAAGGAAGCCAACTGGCTTAGGGGCATCTTGGAAGAGATAGGGGCACATTGGAGGGTCAAAATTTTCTGTGACAACCAAGGTTGCATTTCCAATTTACGGAACCCCCTTTATTCTAAATTCACAAAGCATATTGCAATAAGCTTCCACTATGCTAGGGAAGCTATGGCACTTGGGCAGGTAGATATCCTCTATGTGGAATCTGCTTGCAATGTGGATGACATTATGACCAAGCCACTTGCCAAGCCCGTGTTTGTTGGTCATCGTGATTCACTAGGTTCAAGAAGATACACATAAAGCATGCAGGCAAGGGGAAGTTTTGAGTTCTGAACATTATTAGTGAATGCCTTGTGCTTTAAGTGATCTTCATGTGTGCACTATTAGGATATGGGTCCATTGAGAACATAAGGTACCTTGAGACACGTTAGGTTTTGGACGCTTTCGAACTTAAGGTACAATCTGATCTAGATTACGCGTTTGTGTGAAAGGACTATTAAAGCTGCGATCACCGCACAGTCGAGCAAATGGTTTGGAAAGATACTGGGCACATAAGGATGCCAGTCTTGTTCACTCAGTTGCATGTGTTTAAAGAGCAGACAGTCGTCAAGGACTGTAGCTGGAGAAACACAAACTTACGACCTGTCTGCTTGCTTACAGGTGCGGTGACGTCGGGTGTGTATTGCTAATGTGTTCATGTTTGATTGCTTGTTTGTAAGTGAACCATCTTAGTGTACAATCAAGCCTCCCAAACAGCTAGGGGACGGAGTCTGGATTGAGTATAAGAAGGTACTTGCTTTCAGCCGTCAGGAGCTTATCCGTGTGTAGATGCTCCTTGACAGATCAACGTGCAACAGAACTGGTTTGGAAAGATACTGGGCAAATAAGGATGCCAGTCTTGTTCACACAGTTGCATGTGTTTAAGAGCAGACAGTCGTCAAGAAACCATCAGATCTCTTAACCACAACAGTTATTTCAAACAGCAGAAGCTTGCTTGCAATGCGTGCCAGCACTCACCGCTACTATCTCGTGTGTAACCCTCAGCACACAGTAGCTCTCACTGTTCTCAAACAGCAACAAACAAGCTTCCCAGCTCCTGTTCATTAAACACATGTACTACTTCAAGATCAATGATATTATCAGCATACATGTGTCTAAACCCTGCGATCGCAGCCAACCCGCTGCGACCGTTACCGTACCGCAGATTGCAAACTTACCAGTATTAAGGTGGCGTTTACCCTGCAACCACATAAGACTGAGCAAACATTCACAAGCTTGGAGCACGAGCAGGATGTATTCCACATCTATTCGACTGCCAAGCCCGTTCCCGATCTGGCGTTTCTATACCTCCTGATTGTAACCGACAGTAACAGTACTCTTCTCTCGAGATCCCGTACCGTACTACATAGTCACATAAAGTGATCCTGACTTGGCCCTAATGCCAACGAGCAACTCTAATGCTGCACCAGGAGTTCTAACCAAGTATACGTGTACACACTCAATGGAGTCTTTAACTTGTGACTAAGACGTCACTTGTCCAAGACCTGTACTGCTTGGAGGTAACTATATGATCATCCTAGGTGGTCAACACACTCCATCCTAGACACGCAAGCGGGCGTCTCTGCTGCCCTGTACTCCACACGTGGAGAAGTTCAAGTCATACAATGTTTCTCTAAAACCACTTGATGAACTGATAGATTCCTTGAACATTTGACCGTGTATCTAGGTACGTTTGTCATCACGTAAGCATACGTACTTATCA
This sequence comes from Botryococcus braunii, assembly GCA_002005505.1. Taxonomy (NCBI): domain Eukaryota; kingdom Viridiplantae; phylum Chlorophyta; class Trebouxiophyceae; genus Botryococcus; species Botryococcus braunii. Next base: position 177,202 of record KV908578.1, on the reverse strand, counting down.
GTTTATACAACAGTGTGTGTGTGTGTGTGTGTGTGTGTGTGTGTGTGTGTGTGTGTGTAAATTGTGGGTGGGTGGGGTGTATATGTGATTTGCGTGTGTGCATTGCTGCTTGCTGAAGAGCGTTTCAAATTTGTCAGTGTTTGCTGTTTTATACATCAGGTTGGTGGGTGACATGGCAATCCCTTTGAGAAGCCCAGAGTTTGCTTAAAGGGATTTGCTCGACCTATCATGCTTTATGCTACTAGGAGATCTAAAAGTTTTTCGGAAGACTTCAACCTGCATCGCAACATTTAACTTGATTGATCATTGCATCGCAATGCAGTGACCAATCAAAAGGCATGATGATCAGGAAATCATGGTCGTGGCTGGGTCGCAGTTGCAACTGGAGATTGACCAATTGGAGACCAATTGGAGAACAACAACGTCATGGACCTGCGGGACATTTCCATCCACCTCCTGGAGCGGTACACGTACATGGATCCGGACACAAGTTCCTGGAAGAGCACCACGTGGGACATATGCATGCATGGTGGGTGACTGCTGTGCTACGGAGGAATAAGCCAACAAGGGAGTATATACTCCTTGTTGACTGTATTATTGCTTCTCTCTCTGACATATCGTGACACGCTCGTGCCCACGACTGCCTCTTTGAATGCCCATGGATGGGCCTGCAGATGCCTCTCTACATCTTAGCGCACGTGTCTAGACCTGCAACTGCCTTTTTGGGTGCACGGGCTTGCAACGTTGTGTTAACAGACTATATAGTCTGTTAATATATTTCTGAGTGCACGTGCCTGCAACCGCTGATCAGAGCGCACGAGCGCAACTGTCTGAGCGCACTCATGAGCGCACGTTTCCGCATCGCATCTGCCTCTCTCAGCGCACGTCCATGGAGGCAGAACGTCCTGCCTCCACGAGAGTTTAGTCCACGTTCATGCAACTGCCTCTGTGAGTGCACATGGCTACAAGTGCCTCCTTGAGAGAAAATATGATTATGTTAGCAGGAGAACCGCAAAGAAATTGACCTGCAAATGTTAATGGGCTTCCTGTGACTGGCATGTCGCACCTTCCGTCTTTCCGTTGCTTGCATATCATGTGGCCACGGAGCGAGCTTGGCCCCGAAAGTTAACTGAAGCCTCAAACCAGTTATGGGTGCTTCATAATTTCCTCTATTTAAGCTTTGCGCAATATAACGTGTTAAAAACCATTCGCAGCTCAAGTATATAGCATATATGGGAGACTCGAGCCGCGGCACAGACCTAGCTAGGGTGACCCCAGGGCCTGGGCCAGGGGTCAAGTCGTATCGGCTAAATCGGGCATCGGGGCCCTGAGAGTCTCAGTGTGAGACTGATATATTTTATAATTCCCTTATAAATTTCCCTTTAAAGCCTGGAGTCTTTAGAATTTCAGAGCGACATTGCTAGGCTCAAAACCTCGGATTCCACGTGCGGCCACGAGCCCATGCTATGAATAGCTGTACCTTATAAGTAATTACCGGGACAACTTACTTACCGGGACAACTTATAAGCGGTCCGCCAAGTACATACAGATACATAATAGTTGCCTCCGACAGCACAGCTCCGACCGACCCTAGCGTCCTGATTCAGAACTGTTTGTGATCAAGTAAGTTTCGTGTGACTGGGAGGACTCTGGGTGTCTTTATCATTGGAGATTGTCGTTGAGTGAACTTACCGGCTGCAGGGATTGCGCGGAATCCACAGCCCCATTTTGAAATTTAAGTTGGACTATAAGAAATTGGCTGGTCTCAAAGCATAGCATTGCTCTTTACAGACATGAGGGAACCACTTTCCTTGATAGACGGGCGGAAATGACGACCTGCCCTTGGTTCGTTGCTGAGGAAACGTCGAACTTAAGTCATTACCCTGCAGAGACTTTGAAAGAATTTCCGTGTTGAAACAGACTCTTTCATTTAAAAAGTTCTTTGACATGTAGGGAAAAGTCCTCATTTTTCGCTCAACTGTCGAAAGGGTAGCTACTATAGTTCCAACTCTGACATCTGGCTGCTAAGTAGTTTCGCCACCTCTTGTGGTCCGTTCTTCATAGTTTTGGCTTGCTTGTGTGTGTGTGTGTGTGTGTGTGTGTGTGTGTGTGTGTGTGTGTGTGTGTGTGTGTGTCTGTGTCTGTGTCTGTGTGTGTGTGTGTGTGTGTGTGTGTGTGTGTGTGTTGTGGACTGCCTCTTCTTCTGCTAGGTATCCTAGGATTCCTTGCGAGGCCTCGCAAGGAATCCTCCGATCGGGCATTCTCAAGCCAAGAACTCGTAAGCAACAAACTTACTTTTCGATACCTTTACTTTAAAAAGGAAACAATGCGAGAATACTGACAAGTTTTAGTCGACGTCCAGCACAGTTCGTAGAGCAAGGCTTAAGCTTTGCAAAGTCTAAAAATTTTCACGATAATGATGTGTTTGCTTTTGCCTTTCAGGAAATACGTCAGAGCAAGGGAAGTTCTGTGAAGATAAAGGTCCTCTCTTGACTTCAAAGCCAAATCTTCTTTGCTGGTTTCTACTTTTTTGATTTAGTTATATAGAGTATATTTGAGTTCGGGGGGCTATCCTTAAACTCGATTGCATACGGTGTACATGAAAGGGATCCTCAAATATATGTGAGATCTACGTTGTATTCAATTTTAAAATTCATTTCATATTTCGTGAGAATTAATACAGACTATTCTTATGTATTCTTCGTTGGAATTGTGAAATACATGGTATAGGTTGCAACTTGTCTACATACGTGACTTAAGAAGCTTCGTATGCAATTGCAATTGCAAACTGATTAATTGATCTGTATAATTTTAACAAGGTATTCTCAAGTCCATGTTCTTGATATTCAATATATGTACTGAATTGTCTTGAAGTATATATCTCAAGATCTTTCAGGTACGTACCTTGCAAATTAAACCTTCAACTCGTAAAGCAACAAATTACCTTTTCATTCCTTTTTAAAAAATCTTCGAGAGAATACTGCCAAGCTAGCTTCAGGACGAGTACAGTTTGGATAAAACGGTTTTGCAAAGTCTGACAATTGTCAGAATGCTTATGTGCTGCTTTTGCCATTCAGGAGATCACTAGAAAGGACAGAGGCTTCTTCGAAGGCGAATCTTCTAAAGGTGAAGGTTCCCTTGACTTCGAATTCCTGAAAACAAACAGCACTGAAGATTTGGTTGCGAGGAAAATTATGTCTGTGATCAAAGCCAAATCTGCATTGCCGTGTGGATTTTATTTTCGTTTAGTTGTATAGTAAATATTTTACTTAAGAGCTTGTCCTTAAACTCGATTGCATACGGTGTACATTAAAGGGGTCCTCAAATATATGTGAGATCTATGTTGTATTCAGTTTGGTAATTCATTTCATACTTGGTGAGGTTCAATACAGGCTATTTTTTTGTGTTCTTCGTTGGAATTGTGAAATACATGGTACAGGTTGCAGATTTTCTACAGACGTGCATTAATGTTATATTTGATCAATTTAATTCTAACAAGGCATTCTCAAGTCTATGTTCTTGATGTCCAAGATATGTACTGAGTTGTCTTGAAGTATATATCTCAAGATGTTTCAAGTACGTACTTTGCAAAATAATCTTGCAACTCGTAAATCAACAAATTTACTTTTCTTTCTTTTATTGAGAAACGATTCGAGAGAATACTGCTAGCTCTAAATTTAGGTCCAGTACAGTTTGGAGAGAAAGGTTTTGCATAGTCTGACAATTGTGAGGATGCTTATGTGCTGCCTTTGCCATTCGAATGAATTCAGGAGATCTCGAGAGCGCATTGAGTCATCTTCGAAGGCGGGATCTCTGAAGGTGAAGGTCCTATTGATCAATATTTCGTGGGATATGATAGTGACAGTGATATTTTTTTATGTTTCTTTTTTCGCTTGAATTTTGAATGCATGGTATAGGTTACAAGTTGTCTACAGATCTGTAGACTAGACGCATTCACTTGATCAATATAATTTTGACATGGCATGGCGTCTAGACGCATTCACTTGATCAATATAATTTTGACATATGTCAAAATTATATTGATCAAGTGAATGCGTCTAGACGCCATGCCATGTCCAAATCATATTGATCAAGTGAATGCGTCTAGTCTACAGATCTGTAGACAACTTGTAACCTATACCATGCATTCACAATTGAGAATGCCATGCATTCACAATTGAATACCATGCATTCACAATTGAGAATGCCATGCATGGCATTCTCAAGTATATAAACTTGACATTCAAGATATGTACTGAAATTTCTTGAAGTACATATCTTACTACAGTACATATCTTGAGTTGTTTCAGGTACGTACCTTACAAATTAACCTTGCAAGGTTAATTTGTTGCAATTGCAACTCGTAAAGCAACAAACTTACGTTCTATCCTCTTCTTATAAAAAAGAGGCGAGAGGATATTGCCAAGTTTCAGGGCATATTATCATGTGAGGACTGAGCAGTTATCCAGGGCATGTGAGCATGTGAGAAGTTATCTAGACCATATTTAACTTCAGTACACTAGTGCTTGCAAGTGTTTACACTAGTACAATTGTCCTCAAAACTGGATTGCATACGATTAAAATTACGGAAGGGGTCCTCAAACATATGTGAGACTTTTGTAAGTCATGACTATTAATAGTCACGTAAGTCATGATCATTTAATATTTCGTGAGATTTGATTTAGTGTTATTGTTTATGTTTTCTGCGTTGGAAATGTGAATACATGGTATATATAGGTTGCAACTTGTCTTGTCTACAGACGCGAATCCGTAAGCCTTGATCAATTTTGTTGTACAAATGTATTCTCAAGTATCTACTCTTGATTTTCAATATATGTACTGAATGTCTTGAAGTATATACATACTTCAAGACGCATATGTCTCAAATAGTTTCATGTACGTACCTTGCAAATTGACTTGGCAACTTGTAAAGCAACAAACGTACTTATCCTGCCGGCAGGCGCCTTTATTATTAAAAAATATGGGGGAGACTTAAGTTGTGACGTCTTGACTTAAGTTGTATATTCTATATATGTGCAGTCGTTCGAATGTCTTTAAATGCGTAAAATATGTGAATACCTTAAGGAAGCTTCTCAGGTTCGCGAATTCAGATTTACAGCAAAGGGTATACCCTACATGGTTTCTATGGCCATAGAAACCATGTAGGGTATACCATGGTTTCCATATTCTAATAGCAAGGTCCCGATCGCGATATATACTTGTGGCGCGACTAAATGTAAGGCAGAAGCGGCGATTGGTGAAACCAAAACAAACGAGAATGAAGGGCAAACATAATGATTTTCACAAGGCATTACACAAGGAGTCCTTTTTTTACCAATGGAGCCCCGTCTGAGTTTGCTAATTATAGCCTCCGTGAAATTCCAGATTAATATATTGATAATTGTCGACCTCATCAGAAGAGGATCAATCAGAGGCACAGACTTCCCACATTGTAATTGCGTGTATGGCTCATCAAACGACTTTTTGTTTCATACAGGATCCTTTCAGACGTTGGCGTTTATCTCGATGAATCTGTTAACGCCTTTGGAGGCTTCTTTGTCAATAAGTGATCACGACCATGTATCGTGCTCCCCAAAACAAAAGTCGACTTACCAGGTGCGCTCGTTCCCAACGACTTCTAACCTTGTTTTTCAATGACAAACGGCTTGTTAACTGCAAGTTTATCCGCATAGTGTTCCAAGTCTCTTACAGCCCGGAGTAGTGTGTACGCGGCCTGGTGTTATGATTTCCCAATTGCTTTCCATACATAATTCTTGCACGATATTTTAACAATTATAGAAATCCTACCTACCGTTAGCAGGTAGCATGTATTGACTGCGGCCCCCTTGCAAGGGGGCCGCAGTCAAGTCAATTGATGACAAGCGTGCATCATGAGTCCAGTCCTCGTACAGCATTCATTAGTTAGTATCGCGATTTATATCTGGACGCTGCATGCAGGATCCCTCCACAAGTTCGTTGGCTGGGCCGCGTACATCAGATAATGGCGAGGTTTGCCAACTCGTTTTATCGAATGCGAAAGTTATTGTAGGAAGGTTCACTGGTGAGCTTCTATCAGGGGTCCCAAAGAATTCCGTGGTAGGAAATTTTTGGTGCGGGAAATTTAAGTATTCTGGGTTATGGTTTGGTGGGCTTCCCTTCGGTAATGGCATTATCCAATTAAGGGGAGGGGATCAGTTCGTAGGGCGGGTGGAAAACTTCCTCCGGAAAGGAAAAGGAAAAATCGTGAGGGTTAATGGCGATCAGTATATTGGTAATTTCCAGTGCGCCAAAAAACATGGGGAAGGTATACTGATCAAAGCCTCTGGAGAGAGGCTATTCGGCAGCTGGGATCTGGGGCACCTCAACGGATTTGGAACATCCGTGAGTAGGTGCGGCAGGAGAACGTACCAAGGCATGTTCCTTGAAGGGGCCAAACATGGACATGGCACTGTCTTCTACGGCAATGGGAACAAGTACGTAGGAAATTGGGTTAAGGACAAAAAGCATGGTTTCGGCGTGTTCACATACGCCAAGGGCGCGCAATACCAGGGGTATTGGCACCATGGGAGCCCTATCGGGTCAGAGAGCTGTGACCCCAACAAGAAAGTTCAAGGGTGCAGACATTCGATATAATCAATAAACTGATTTCGCCATGGCATGAATTGGGTTTACTCTGTGATCACCACCGGCGCATCATATGAGGTGGCACATGTTGTTAATGGAGTACTCCATTAACAACATGGACCGGGGAAAACAGCCTCCGCTATGAGACAGAGTAACATGAAGATGTATCATGTATGGATTTGGAGTTGAAGATAAAATATTCCAACTACGAACCAGTGTCGTTAGATCCCACTAGGTATATCATGTGCAGCATGCGCTGCGAACACGTCTAGAAGTATTGCGCTACTATTGGCGTATGTTTTAAGTTCTAAAGACTGAGAGACCATCGATGTCCGACAAAGCCCTTCAGGCAAGGGGTTGTAGGCCTAGGCCTGCAGGGTTTATTGGTGTGGGTCTGTGGTGCACCAGAAGCCTATGTACATATGTGCTTTAATGGGACTGACCAGTGCACTTGTGAGGAGTGATCTGAAACCCATGTGCGTTACGGGACTTATCATGTGGCATTGTGAGGAGTGATCAGATATTAAGAATGCTGTTGTGTTTGAGATATGGTCAGGCTAGCTATATAGTTAAAACCAAATATGAGCAACAGGTTAATGGGTCCCGCAATATGTAATATCTGGATCAATACAAATGCCTTCAAGGTCGCATTGCATATCATGTATGCAATTATAGTGGTCCAAGTCTGACTTAGTGCCTCAATTTGTTGGGAATACGTAGACATATATCCCAGCATATTCATCCCAGACTGTGCTGATTTCGACTCAAATTGGCCCCCTTTTCGAGCATTTAAAGCGCTTACTTATCGTTGCTGATTCGTCAAATTTTCGCACAGGTATTGCTTCAGTTATTGCAGTCCTTTCGATGCGAAATCGAGCCCAAACCCTCCCAGCAGCGTGATTCCGAATCGGTAATCCGATTCGTGATTTCCTGACTCAGCGGTTTCCGAACACTTTCCGAACGAAAATAGGTTCCTGAGGTTTCGGGACCGATCGACAATCGAAGCGTATCAAATTCGTTCTGGAAATCGTTCCGGGTCGCGTTCAACTACGTTCCACAAATTTCTCGATATCGGAACGAAATTCTGTCGTGATCCATTCGAAACCATGGTACCCGGGCCACTAGTGTATAATACATGTATAAATGCCACACAAACGAGCAGTCCTCACATGCACGTGTATTGCATCATGAATTCAAGCTCTTCGAAGAGCTTGTGATCACTCTTGACAGTGTGCCTTACTTTGTTATGATCATCCAGGATACAGGATATATCCTGTATCTCCGTGCGGCGGATCCCACGCACACCAGTATCCGTTACATTAAAGTCGTCTTCGGAGGCCCTATTTAGGATGCCTGCTACGCCCACTCAAGCGTCTCTGATTTTTCGTTGAAACAAACAAGTCGAGTCGCAACAGCAACTGGCTAGAACGATTCTAGGGCAACTTGTTGTAACGGCTTTGAAGCACTGTGCACAGTTGCTTCAAACGTGTGGCACTTCTTCAAACAAGGAATTCAGGGGCCACTGACTGAGGGTCACCACCCTGACGATCCCCATCAACATTGATGTTTGTATTGATGTTCTAATCAAATTGCAATTACACGCATTCCATTGGATCCCTCCTTTTAGGTCAGATGCACTTCAATTGTACGGCTGCTTCGAAACCACATTACAGAAACTTCGTGCACAAAAGTGAATAGAACAAAAAACGTTGTGATTTGTACCATATTGCATCAAATATTAAATTGACTAGACTAGTGGTT
>KV908578.1:158817-161317 GCA_002005505.1 Botryococcus braunii | reverse complement strand
CGAGAGACTTTCCTTTGTGACGACTCCAAATCTTCGCCTTCAGATTCCCCTGTACTTATTCATGTTGTCCTTTCGATCGCTGTTAGAGACATACCAATCGCTGTAATCCGGAGCATGCTATAGAGCACAGCTGGGACCGGGCGAACGATGGTACAGTACGTAGGGGCCAATAAACCGAACTTACACCGCGCGTGCGCCTGTACCTTCCGTACCGGCGGACCCGTCCCTCCCTGGCGTCTCCGCGGATTGGCCCTCACCGCTTGATGTGCGTCCCTAGTCTACAGCGTGTTGTTGCACAAATATCACATACAAGGATAGAAGCATTGATGCCTGTTGAGATCGAGGGATTTTAAGTTGTGTCGACCGCCGTGTTCGTTGCCGGGTCCAAGGTCTTTCCTAGGAAAGACAACCAATCCAAAGCACTGCAATTTAGCATCAGAAGCAAACTATTTTGCCCGTTAAATTTTGATACCGTTGCCATAAGCGTGCATCGGTTTGTTGGCAGAACGCGCCGTGACCGTTGGAGCTTTGGCGGGGGGGACTAAAAAACATCGTAACCAGCGCAATAGATGTAAAATTAGGTCTCAATATGACATTTTGCTTACATTCCTTGATAGGGTTCAACGGCTTGGCCAACAACAGCCTTCTCTTGCATCCCGATGGCAGAACTCTGATACACGCGCTGGGGAACGATATCCTTCTTCGAGACATATCTAACGACAATGAGCAGCACTTGCTTCATGGACACACGCAAACGGTTTGGCCATCCTTAGCCCACTCCTTTCTTATTCTGTTCTATAAAGATTAGGTGGCCCAACCAAGAGGAAACAAACAACAATCTCTACGGCGGTCATCCATCATAACATATCCGAATTGATTTCGTGACAATTAGGACCATATGGACCTTAAACGTGTTATACATTGAATGTTGTCCAACGTGTAGAGCAACGAGTGTCGCTTGATCGCTACCCGTCGTTACGTTCAATTAGTGAAGGACCCTTCATGCAAGGCTACGGGCCGTTCTCAGTAAATGTTGGAGAAGCAGAAAAAACTATCGTATTCAAGTGAAATGTCCAGCAAGGACTGCCTGCATGTTGTGGCCATTTATGTGCACACACGTTTGTGTATGTTGGGGGGGGGGGTGTTTGCCCAGGTGGTGTGTGTGTGTGTGTGTGTGTGTGTGTGTGTGTGTGTGTGTGTGTGTGTGTGTGTGTGTGTGTGTGTGTGTGTGTTTATCTTTCCCGTACATGTACAGTTACAGCAATAGGCCATTCTGTGGATGTATATCCCGTACAGCGTCACGATAGTCTTCACATGTGTATCCTCCTTTAATCAAACTGAACAAAATTGACTCTCATCTAAACTCATTAGAATATTGGTGTCCATACCTCGCCTTCTCGGGTCTCTTTTACATAATCATCTTTCTTTCTTTGGAAATGCAACAATGACGACACAGAGATAAACTTCCTTTCTTCAGGCTTCCTGTACAGTGATTCCACTCTTGCGTTAACATATGTGTAAAGTGCCACACGAGAAGAAGGAGAAGAAGAAGAACAAGGTCTACTTTGCAGGTCTCATGCTTGGCAATATCGCCATCGGGACGGTTCCTTGCCAGCGGGCAGTTGAGCTTCATGGGATTCCCCGCACCCATAATCATTTGGGACCTCCAGCAGCGTACTATCCGCCACACCCTTACCCTGCATAAGGTGGGACGTCCCAGAGACAAAGTGCACTGGAACACGGACAACAGTCAGGAACTTCGTCTGAGAAGCAAGCTGCATCTTGCTTCGGCCTTTGGAAGACATGAAAGTACGGTGTGGTACAAAAGAGGCAGATGACACGGGGAGAGATGAAAGGATGAAAGTACGGTGTGGTACAATAGAGGCAGATGACAAGGGGAAAGATGAAAGGATGAAAGTACGGTGTGGTACAATAGAGGCAGATGACAAGGGGAAATATGAAAGGATGAAAGTACGGTGTGGTACAAAAGAGGCAGATGACAAGGGGAAATATGAAAGGATGAAAGTACGGTGTGGTACAAAAGAGGCAGATGACACGGGGAGAGATGAAAGGATGAAAGTACGGTGTGGTACAATAGAGGCAGATGACAAGGGGAAAGATGAAAGGATGAAAGTACGGTGTGGTACAATAGAGGCAGATGACAAGGGGAAATATGAAAGGATGAAAGTACGGTGTGGTACAAAAGAGGCAGATGAAAAGGGGAAAGATGGCTTTGTGGGCGCGTCCTGTGCAGAAAAGGCGAGGGGACTATCTGGGGAGGGGGGGGGGGGGCAGGACAGAGACAGACACACACACACACAAACACACACACACACACACACACACACACACACCACACACACACACACACACACACACACACACACACACACACACACACACATGCACGCACGCACGCACGCACGCACGCCGCGCCCCCCCCCACACACACACACACCACACACACACACACACACACACGACAGAGGAGAGAGAGAGA
>KV908578.1:134723-152223 GCA_002005505.1 Botryococcus braunii | reverse complement strand
AGTCAGTTTTATTCCCCCCCCCCCCCTTTTATCTGTCAACCCATCCCTCCGTCTCTCTCTCTCTCCTCCTCTCTCTCTCTCTCTCTCTCTCTCTCTCTCTCTCTCTCTCTCTCTCTCTCTCTCTCTCTCTCCCCCCCCCCCCCCCCCCCCCCCCCCCTCTCTCTCTCTCTCTCTCTCTCTCTCTCTCTCTCTCTCTCTCTCTCTCTCTCTCTCTCTCTCTCTCTCTCTCTCTCTCTCTCTCTCTCTCTCTCTCTCTCTCTCTCTCTCTCCCCCCCCCCCCGCCCCCCCCCCACCCACACACACACACACACACACACACACGTGCACACGCACACGCACATGCACACGCACACAAATACGCTCGCGCGCACCCACATGTGTGTGTATCTGTTCGGGGGCACACGCATGCAGCACGCTAGTCTACACGAGGCTGAAAGCAAGACGTCTGATCAGGGATGGACCATCAGATTGGATTCTGGGATGCGGCGGATGGGCAGCCGATCCGCTCATTCGATGCGCCCCGACCCGTCCATGACGTTATCGACTCGAGCAGTCTCGATCTGTCGGACGCGGAGATGCTAGGCGTCTTAGAAGCTCTTGGCCACGTGGTCGCCCCGGACGGAAGCGGCAGTGTCTCAGCCGGGACGGACGGCCGGATCACCATGTGGGCCAGGCTCCCGGAGGAGCCAGCAGCCTTTGCCTCAGGAGACGTCGCAGCTGCTGCCTGAAGAAGATGATGGACAAGGGACTTGTCTGGATTTGAATTTTCTTAACTTCTTAACATTTAATTCGAACCCAAAAAAACGCCGCAGTTTTATTTATGTGTCTGACCTTACGATTGAAAGACCCAGAAAGTGGCAAATGTCTTTAGAGCTTGAGACACGAAGGGTATCCAAAGTAATCGTCACTCATTTTGCAATACCTGGGGCCAGGGTGTAAGATTGTCTCCAAGCCTCAACTTGTGCGCCTGACCAAGTAAAGAAACATGTCGGAAGGGTTGGTAGTCCATGCCTGGGCTGTGACGTACATCATGCCATGGCCATGACATTGCGGTTACGACATACATGTACATGGTGCCGTGACACATCCATTCATGCATGACCCTATATATATACATATGACGTTTACCCGGGGGACTACCTGCAGTACATCATGTACCTGCACTGTACATCATGTACCTGCACTGCGTCACTCATGCCATACCGTGACACATAGTGTCATGCATCCCCTTATATATAGGCTGCTGAGTGCACAAGACACACAGATGTTCTGAACGTTGAACCAGAGGAGCCAACGCTAAAGTATACTTCAATAGATTAATTGCAAACTACCCACATGTAGGATACGTGGTTTGCGGTTTCGTCCTTGCAATCCTTGTAAGTGTAAATGTAATCTCGGTGCAATCGAGACAAGAATGAGGAAAGGTCGCTTTGCACTGTTTCACTTTTGTATAAAGCAATTTGTCAGTTGTGAAAGGAGATTTATAAAAAAAAAAAAAAAAAAAAAAAAAAACAACAACCTCTCCCACGCGTGTTTCCAGGGATTGAACCAGTCGACCAACCCAAGCGCAGAAACATACACAGTCGCCACTGTTCCCTCACACTGCGCTATCTAGGTTGTTCAGACACTGTGTACCAGCTCACGTGCGGCGCATGTATAACACATGGGTTTCGTGAGTCTCATGAAACGAGATTGAAGACGGAATGTTTACAAGAAGCATGTGATTGCGCTATACCTGTTCGCGATCAGGTCAATAGTTAACCCTTAGCTTGGTCTTAATTAACCTTGACTGACTCGAACCATGATTAGTCCGAACCTTTTCACAATACTCTGGGACTCATGCAAAATGGAAACCCCAGGCGGGAAAACGCAGGAAAAGAAAACAGCATTTATCACATGGCCATTTAAGAACCCGTAAGCCATTTGGGTCTTATGCGAGCTTTCGCGGTTTTGTCCAAAATCACAGGTTTTATCGTGTGATAGTGCACTCTCTCCCTCTCCTGCCCCCTCCACTCCCCCACGGCACAGACATTCTGGTCAAATGCATACATTCCCACGCCACCCTCAACACGACCGCGATTCGCCCTCCCCTCCCTTCCCCAATCTAAAGGTAAGACTACACTGAATTTTTGAACATTCTAAAGATTAGAAGTCCCCTCTTGTGTGCGGCCCTTTAAGAAGCCCTCAACACCGAGTTGCTTCGACTTTGCTACTGATTTCAAGTCCCCCTTCTTGTGCTCCCTCAACCAACCCTAAACCTCTTGAACACTGCCCGATTTGTCCACAGCACTTGGGCGTCAATCATTGAATCCGCCCAATTGAATCTGTGATGGGCATTTAGAATGATAGTGAATCATATCCTAACCGGACACTATGAATCCTCGGCCATTTGATCTACAGAAACAGTACAATTCAGAGCAACTTGTACTGCATTGCTAGGGCCACTGGCCCCTACTAAGAAGAATGTGTAAGTATTAACTCTACTGTGCCATCATGGACATTGTCTGTTAAAGCAGCATTGCTTGATTAGGAAGATAACCAGGCCCTTTCCTTATGGCTGAAGCTGTGTGTGGCCAAAACAGACTTGCGGCGAGCCCTGCCCTTGCCTGTTCAGGCAACACCGCCTTCCATCCCTGACCCATTCAGGCACCATGGCGATTCAACCCTTGCCTGTCAAGGCAACATGCGTTATGTACCTTGCCTGGTCAGGCAACAAGGGCTTGCACCACTTGCCTGTTCACGCAACACGGCCTGTCGTCCCTTGAATGTTCAAGCAAGTTACTCGTCTGTTTTCTTGCCTGTTCGGGCAACATCGCCTCTTGTCCCTTGCCTGCTCAGGCAGCATGGCCTTGCAGCCCGGCCGGTAAGCAAAATGGCCATGCAACCTTTGCCTGTTCAGGCAACATGGCGTGGGACATGAGATAACAGGCCCCTATAGGCCTGAAGGGAAGAGCTCTGCACAGTTCGGCATGGCCGCAAGGGGCTCCGTCGGGGCCATGCCGAACTGATCCTTATATTGCCTGTTCGGGCAACACCCCATCAGCATGTGGACAGCGTAAGAGCCTGCCAGGTGCACACTCAAAGCCTGCCAGGCGGACAGCATCAGAGCCTGCCCAGCGGACAATATTAGAGCCTGCCCAATGGACAGCATAAGACCCTGCCAGGTGGACAATGTTAGAGCCTGCCCAGTGGACAGCATCGGAGCCTGTCCAGCGGACATTATCAGAACCTGCCACGAGGACAATAATAGAGCCTGCCCACTGGTGAATATTTGAGCCTGCCCAGCCAACAGCATCGTAGCCTGCCCGGAGGACAGAATTAGGGCCTGCCTAGTGGGCAGCCCCGCCTTCGGGGATGGGCCCCATTTGGTCGACCCACTTGCGGCGGGCCTCCTGGAAAGCATGCTTCCAGCTGGGCTCGGGCAGCTGCTTCTCGTACACGAAGTACTCGTGCATACCCTTCATTATGAACAGGCCCAGGTTGAGCACGATGTAGGCCCCGATACCTGCCAGCAGGCCTGCGCCCCGCATGCTCCCCAGATGTAAGGACCTGTGTCGCCTGCTTCTCAAACGAGGGAGAGAGATGGAGGGCAGAGGGGGGAGGGGGAGAGAGAGAGAGGGGGGAACAGGGAGAGGGAGAGGGAGAGAGAGAGAGAGAGAGAGAGAGAGAGAGAGAGAGAGAGAGAGAGAGAGAGAGAGAGAGAGGAGAGAGAGAGAGAGAGAGAGAGGAGAGAGAGAGAGAGAGGAGGGAGAGAGAGCGGGGGGGGGTGAGCAGAGGCATTGTGAGCAGAGTGAGTTCTAAGCAGTAAACATATACAGTGTTTACAAAGAAAAGTGTATATGAAGCATATGCAAAGCTCAAAGCATGAGTCCTACATGCTGGTGCCAGGGGCAATGGACATGACGGGTTTCTGAGCATGTCGCACCAAGTTCAAATGAAGCCATGGGCCATGGACACACAACATGACGACACAGTTGCACAGCTCCTTTGTGATTTGCATCGGGAGGGGCAAAGCTCCTTGAGATGCTCAAAAGGCAGACTGCTACTTCTTGTAACGACCATGTTATTTCTGTTTTCTTTTCTTCCCCCCCTTTTTTTGGGGCGGGGGGGGGGGGGAGGGCAGGGAGGGGAGGGCGCCCACCATAGGCGATGGAGTAGGTGAGGGGCATGAGGATGATAGTGAGGAAGGCGGGCACAGCTTCTCCGATCTCTTCCCAGGGGATGGTCACCGTGTTCACCATGAGCAGCGCCCCCACAAGGATGAGGGCAGGCCCTGTGGCATACCCCGGGATGCTTGCCAAAATAGGCGCCAGGAAGAGCGCCAGCGCGTAGAAGACGCACACCGTGAGCGACGTCACGCCCGTGCGGCCGCCCTCGCGGATCCCTGCAGCCCCGCCCCGTGCCACCCCACATGGGTTGCATGTACACCATGCTACATACTGTGTTACATGGATGAACATCTTAATCCGAATCCATGTTCAACACACAAAGAATTCTGACCTTCTCTCTCTCCCCCCCCCCTCTCTCTCTCTTCCCCCACATCTCGCACACATAGACGGACGGACACACCACACACACACCACACACACACACACACACACACACACACACACACAGAGAGAGAGAGAGAGAGAGAGAGAGAGAGAGAGAGAGAGAAGAGAGAGAGAGAGAGAGAGAGAGAGAGAGAGAGAGAGAGAGAGAGAGAGAGAGAGAGAACAGACAGACAGACAGACAGAGAGAGAGAGAGAGAGAGGGGGGGGGCGAGGGGGGGGCGGAAGCACCTGTAGCAGACTCAGCATAGGCAGTGAGGGGGGAGGTTCCCATGAGGGCTCCAATGGAGATGGCGGTACCGTCACTGAGGTACGCCCACAGGCTGCGCGGCCACGTCTTCGTCTTGGGGTCCATGTAGCCTACGTCAGAACGCACTCTCTTCAGCCCAACACTCATGCAAGTATGAGCACACGCGTATGCACGCGCATGCGCACGCGTGCGCGCGCACACAACACACACACACACACACACACACACACACACACACACACACACACACACACACACACACACACACACACACACACGGGGGACCAGGCGCAATTCTCTGTCCCGTTTGCCTGTCTCTGTTGCTCACTCTCGCCTGCTCTGTTTACCCCCCAGCACCCCCTATTCTTGTTCTAGTCCTCAATCTCACAACCCCCCCCCCCCCCCCAGCATTTGCTCTGTCTGGATGCGACTTTATGTATGTGTATGGACATACATGTGTGCCCGTGTGTGTGTGTGTGTGCCCGTGTGTGTGTGTGTGTGTGTGTGTGTGTGTGTGTGTGTGTGTGTGTGTGTGTGTGTGTGTGTTTGTTTGTTTGGTTGGGGGGGAGTGGGGGAGGGGCAACTTGTGAAAGCCTGACGACGCCCTCAGTCCCACGGCCTTGTGATACTGTCCTTTGTACAACACAGGAGCTAACCCATGTCCTGTGATATTTTCACACATGATGGGAGAAGGAGCGTTCCGCCACACTTCCAACCCAATGGTGTTACGCACTTGCAGGACGCTAAAGTCCTACTTACCCCCACTGCCACGTACACTGCCACGTACACTCCCACATCTACCTTTGGGCCCTATCCCCCCCCCCCTTTTCCTGATTACTAAGGACGAGTGAAGAGAGCGGCTCTAATGATAAAGGGTAAAGCAAGGATCGACAGCAAGACGAGAACAGATACTTGGAGGGCCTCTCAAGATAAACAAACGCGATGTCCATTTGAAGGGGCCCAAGGGAATCGAACCTGGGATAAAGCGTGACAGGTACTCTGCCATAGACAGGAGGAAACCAGTCGTCTCCAAGAAATCCACATAAAGGAAGGTTATAAGCGCGGACCAGGCCTCGCCCGTCTTCAATCCCGCAAAATCCAGAGCCAGCCCGGTCTTGCTGAGAGTTGGGAAGGCAACCACCGATTTGAAAAACGCAGTGCGCCCCGCCCCATTGTTGCCAATGCCTCCGGGATACTGCATACCCAGCCCCTCCATCTTTTAATATATATATATATATATATATATATATATATATATATTATATATATATATATATATATATATATATATATATATATATATATATATATATATATATATATATATATGCAGGCAAGCCCCTTAAAACAATTTCCAAAACAAACTCGCACATTTGTCAACATTATTACGGCAATTGTATAAAATATAAAACAAACCAAAGCACTTGAGCCACCAGGACAGACTCTGGAGATTTTTCTGGCCCTGATGGCCCGTGGCCCCTGATCACTGCCAAACTTTCCTCCGTAATTCTTCCATAGATTGGGGGAAAGGGAGGAAGCCAGTAGCATAAAACGAGGGCCGGATCATTAAAGATAGTCTTGGTGGCTAAGTTGTATTTGACATTTTTATTTTGTGGCTTGGGGTTTTGGGGGGGGGGGGAGGATTCCTTTTGTTTTATGACCCCAGGGGGGGGGGGGGTCAGAGGATTAATCATGCTGACCTGCCAATGTAAAGTGGTTACGAGAATCGTGTAAAAAGTCCCGGCAAGGATGGTTTCACCCGCAAGGAGTTCTTAACGTCTTTGGGGGCAAGGGGATCTCATTTGGGGTCTGTGGAGACACGTTCGATGACAGGTGATTGCAGCAGCATGCATTTAGATTCTTGGATGTTGAGGTCCTTTAGTGAAGCTCGTTGTGAGCAGCTGTGCATGCTTGTATTTGAGGGTCTGTGTGTGTGTCGGAGGGTGGGTGGGTGGGTGTGTGTGTGTGTGTGTGTGTGTAAGGGGGGGGAGGGGGGGAGATGAGAGAAAACAGGGGGGAGGGGGGCATACAAGGCTTTCTGCACCCAAGTAAGAGGCAGAGTGGCCGGGAATCCAGGCGATGATGGTCACAAACAGGATCCCAACAAGCAGGGCTCCCCGGAAATTGACGCTCATGAGCATGCAGATGATAACGAAGCCCATCACGGCCAGCCACAATGTTGGCGCCTTCAGCCTCGACCTGCACCCACCCCTCACAGCTTTGGCACAAACACACCCAAATCATTGCCATCATCAGCACCACAGCAAATTGAAACAGTAAAATGCATTTAAACAACACTATGTTTAAAACCACACTCTGTTTAACCACACAACTGGGTCGTCAGGTAGACAAGGCCCTAAGAAGCAGCCCCCCCCCTCCCCCTTTTTGCTTCCTCCCTGGTTCCCTCCGCCTCTCTCTTCCTCACTGAAACACACTTTCTCCCCCATCCTCTCTCTCTCTCTCCCTCTCTCTCCCTCTCTCTCTCTCTCTCTCTCTCTCTCTCTCTCTCTCTCTCTCTCTCTCTCTCTCTCTCTCTCTCTCTCTCTCTCTCTCTCTCTCTCTCTCCCCCCCCCTTCTCTCTCTGTGTGAGTGTGTGTGTGTGTGTGTGTGTGTGTGTGTGTGTTTGTGTGTGTGTGTGTGTGAGGTGTGTTTGTGTGTGTGTGTGTGTGTGTGAGAGAGAGAGGGGGGCGGACTCTCTCACACCCACCCCCCCCCCACACACACACACCCGCACACAGACAGACAGACAGAGAGGAGAGAGACGGACAGACACACAGACAGAGAGAGGGGAGGGAGGGAGGGAGGGAGGGAGGGAGGGAAGGAGAGAGGGAGGGAGGAGAGAGAGAGAGGGGGGGGGGAGGCGGGGCGCCGCAGGAGAAGTCGACCATGTACATCATCGCCAGTATCCGGACTCATAACCTTCGCACAAAAACATACAGCAGACACGCCCACCAGTCCGTTTCACCAACCCAACCAAACACAATCAATCCCAGGAGGGAGGAAGGCAGCGGTTGTTACCCTTCGGCACAGGCATGGTTTCCGGAGGGAGGTCCCAGGAAAGGGCCTCCCCAGGCACCGGGGCCTTCCTTCTTCAGCACGCGCTCTCCCGGATGCCCCGCACAAACGGCTGACTGGTTTGTGACAGTGTACTGCGGTTCCCAATACTGTGGAGAACAACCACCTGCGTGACACATGCCGCAGGTTCAAGTCCTGCACGGTCCTTTCATATCAGGATTTGACCACATTCTGGGCAAAATTACCAGAACTCTGTATCCTTCAGCCCTGCTGACAACGCCCGAAACTTTGGTGGTAATCATCACCTTCACTGGTTATCATTTCATTCCTGCTCGCTAAACACCTGCCCTTGTGACACACACACACACACACACACACACACACACACACACACACACACACACACACACACACACACACAGTACAAATGCATCCCCCCCCCCCCAAACACTCACACATGCATGCACGCACGCACACAGAGATGGGAGAGTAGAAGACGATAAATGAAGAGCAGGGTAAGCGCGCCCGCGGGCGCGGGTGCGCGTGTGTGGTGTGTGCGCGCGCACACACGCGCACCCGCATGCGTGTGGAGACTTCGAGAGAGGGGGGCGGGAGGAAAGTGCAGGGAGTCGAGGTAGACAGCATCGGGTTTGTACCCAGAGTGACAAGCGTGGCCGAGTTGTAGGTGATGAGGCCAATGCCCTCCGACCATTGAAAGCCGATGAAGGCCAGGAACATGCCGATACCCGCCGAGGACGCCAGCGCCAGGCTCCTGGGGACCAGCCCCACCAGATAGCCTCGCACTCCAATGAACGAGATGATGTTGAAAATGATGCCCTCCACAAAAATCGCAGCGAGCGCTGTCCTGTAATGCACCTGCGGGCGAACTTAAAACTTTCACCTCACGCTCGTCCTTGTAGACATAGCCTTGAAGATGGAGAAGCACCTTCGCCCTCGTTCGCGGCCCAGCCCCTTCCGCACGCCCATGGACTCCAGGAAGGACGCACACAATTGTAGGCAAGGCTCAGAAATTACAATATTTTACCTGAGATGTATACATATCCAGTTTATTAGTTCAAGGCCCAAAAGATTGTTGTGTGGGCTTGCATGGCTGTCTCACGGCTTGGCAAGGTCTGGAAGTAATGAAGCTGGCATTACAATTTACGATTTGACTGACTGTCTGGTGAATTTGCAAGGTGCGGCCATAACAAAGCTATTCTTATAAGAATAATGTGAGAATGCCACAATTTGGGATAAGATTAGCTTCAAAACCATGGCTTCAGTGAAATAGGTTTACAAGACACGAAAGTTATTCTTTCATGAAGAACATTTATGATGTGAGGATTAATGCAGAAGTCCTGGCAAGGCTGGGACCGGGGGGATGGAACTGAATCACCCTCCTGCAGCCTTTCAAGGGAGGAGGAGGAGCAGGAGGGGGGGGGTGGGGAAGGGTGGGCTTCAGAGACAGCTTCAGCTAAACTTCCGACAGTACATAGGTCCATGCCACATGCTCTCATGCGGTACACTATCTCATACTGCTGAAGCACTCCTGCTGTACAAGCTAGTTCGTGCATCAGCCAGAGGCCTATCTGTTCTCCCCCTCTTCATTGAAGAGTCATACCTGAGGTCAACAGATGATATCCTCATTACGATCCCCACCTAAGTTAACGTACACATGACATGCAGCCGGACCCCTACCAAGGAAAACAATATCTGCAGCACATAGAATAAGTAGATGGGGAAGAGTGGGTATCGAACCTTGCCCGTGCCACGGTAGCCCACCACGTTGTAGGTCTGCACTCCCCAACCTCATTTTGTTCAAAGATCAAGTCATCACCATCTTTTTCACTCCAAGAAATAGGATCCTCCGTAAAGACAAAACCGCAAACCTGCCAAGACCTCAAAATACTGCATGAGGACAAGCCTTAACACAGGACCATGAGTATTCCATACGCTTAAAGGAGGTGGGCAAGGAGCTCTGAAGCAGCAACAGCAGATCCCGACTTGTTGAAGTGTCAGTCAGGAAAGCTATAGGATAGGCATTTAAGTTTACTCATCAAACACCTTCATTGATGGCAGCTGCCCTCCATTGCCAGATCACCCTATCCCTCATCCTCTTCCCCACTTCTCCCTCCCCGTCCCCTGTCCCGCTCCTCCCCCCCCCCCCCTCTCTCTCTCTCCTCTCTCTCTCTCTCTCTCTCTCTCTCTCTCTCTCTCTCTCTCTTCTCTCTCTCTCTCTCTCTCTCTCTCTCTCTCTCTCTCTCTCTCTCTCTCTCTCTCTCTCTCTGCATGCACATGCGTGCGCGCGCGCGCGCGCGCGCGCACACACACACACACACACACACACACACACACACACACACACACACACACACACACACACACACACACACACACACAGCGCAACCAGGAACTCCGCTAGCACTGCTAAAGCAGCCCAGCATCTGAAGGGCCATGCTCGAACAGCAGCTCTCTTGTGCATGTTGTACACAGCACAACGCGAAACATTTCGCCTGCTGCATCTAAAAGCTACGCCCCCGGACCTCCTCTAGAAGTTTTCGAGCCCAGGACATGCCAACATTCCTCCCTTGAAGGAGACGGCTGTTCCCGATTCCCATCATGCCCTTGTAAATTTTAACTTCCCGGCTCTATCTCCTTAACTGCGAACATTTCTATGCTGTCCCTGTTCTTTCCCACCACAAGCTCTTATCTTGTGGTTCTGGATCACGCAATGTGGACTACATAACAGTTTAAAAAACAGCGGCCCCAAATTCCAGTTGACTTTTAAAACCCCCCCATTTTCCCTCCTGTACCACCCAGAATTTCCCACGAAAACGTCTTTTCCCACCACAAACGACCACCACAACCGCAACAGGTTTCTCCACACCATAACACCAATCGGCAAACGAGTGGCGGGAGGCGAGCAGGAACAGGAGCAGGAACAGGAACAGGAAACTGCCGGGGCGTACGAAGTAAGCATTGAGGCCCATCCCGGGGGCCAGCGCGAGAGGCATGTTGCCCGCGACGCCCATCAGGAAGGTTCCCACCAGCGAGGAAGCAGCCGTTGCCGTGATTATATTCTGCCGCAGTATGTCCAGGCACTTCTGATATCCTGTACACCATTCCAGATTGGAAGTGAAGTACATCTCATCCGTGAACCATGTGTTTGTCTGAAGCGCATGCGAGTCACCATTTCCCCACCAACATTTGCATGCCCAGGGCACGTGTTTCTACAGAAATGGGGATCACCCCCCCCCCCCCCATACCCCCCCCCCAAACCATGCACACACACCACACACACACACACACACACACACACACACACACACACACACACACACACACACACACGGACAGACATACATACAGAGGGGGACACACACACGCACACACACACACACACACACAGAGAGAGAGAGAGGGGGGAGGGGGAGAGAGGGGGGAGAGAGAGGGGGGGGGGAGAGAGAGAGAGAGAGAGAGAGAGAGAGAGAGAGAGAGAGAGAGAGAGAGAGAGAGAGAGAGAGAGAGAGAGAGAGAGAGAGAGAGAGAGAGAGAGAGAGAGAGAGAGAGAGAGAGAGAGAGAGAGAAGGAAGGGGGGGGGGCAAGGGGTTGGGGGCGGCACACATCCAGATTAATCTCGATTCCTCATACCATTTCCGCGTTGGACCCCATGCCTCCTAACCCCCCCCCCCTTTTCCCCAAGTTATCCGCCATAGCCACACCCACACTCCCCTGTTGGGCCCCACTCCTCTCAAGTTCGTCCCCCCCCCCCTTCTGCCCATAGCCACTCCCAACACTCCTCTTTTGGGCCCCAAGTCTCGCTAGTTCCTCCCTCTCTTGCCCATGGCCACACCCGACCCTCTTCTGCAGAGACTCCATGCTGGCAGTGGGAAGATGACGGGACCTTCACATGTCTCCCAAAGAAAGAGGAGAAGAGCGCGATTGCCAAATGAGGCAGCACCCACAAGTGTGACAAGGGGCACAGGCCGGCTGCGGGAATTACCGGGATCAACATCGTGTCCGTCACCAAAAATGCACTCAAACTGGCCCTTTTTGGGGCCCTGCATCCCAGGCCCCCCAGCATAAACTTTAGAAAGTAGTTGTTAAAAAGTTGGCATTTATTGTCTATGTCAGCCCCAGAAGAGATATTGATGGACACTAGGGAGCTCCATCCCTCTCTCTCTCGCTCCTGCTCCCGCTTTCTCTCCCCGTCCCTGTATCTGTCTCTCCTCTCCCGCCCTCCCCCACCCTCTCTTTCGGTGCTCGCACATGCACACTGAGAGCTAGGGGGGAGCGTGCGTGTAAGTGCATGAAAGAGAGAGACGCAATGGGGCGGGGGAGCGAAAGGGAGGAATGTAGGGAGATAGGCCAACATTGCAGGCAAAAGCATTCACCCAACATGCCAACATTGCCTTACACATGGACACATCATGCGGGTGTCCAGAAACACATCCACATCAACACAAATGTCTTCTGTCCAACATTCTGAGATCCTGTGAGGACATCTTGAAGGATAGCTGTGGAACCCACATGTTTGGCATCTCCGATCAATGGCGAAGTTCAGACAAAACACCACACTGCATCAAACTTCAATGAAAAAAAGGGGGGGGGGAAGAAAAAGAACAAGAAAAAGGGACCAACAGAGGTTGCATCTACCCCACTTCACCAGGGCTTATGGCACTCCGTGGCCTGCAAGCTGAGCTTGGGCCGTAACATGACAAAGATCAAGCAGCACCGGTGACATGTATCTATGAGGACATGTATCTATGAAGGGACAATGGACAAAAGCAGTGCCTCTTCAAAGACCAGCAAAAGGGGCTGCACATGTGTGGCAGGGTGTGTGGAGACTCACCGTACAATCTTGTGGGCCACATGTACCGCCGCTGTCCGTCATAATGTTGGCATTCACCGCAAGAATGTAAGCCAACTGCCCCAACCCGGACCCCACATCATTGGTCAGAGGGAGCAGCACTAGGAAACCCACATGCTCCCAACACTGGAGCACACCCTCGCCCCCGCACACGAGCGCATGCGTGCACGCATGCATGCACGAGCAGGCATGGCCTCCTGCGCTGCCCAATAGGAGCACGACGGAACGCCCTGAATTACAACATTGATGAAGTTTTGATTTGCAGTGCCAGTGAAATCTAAATTTTAGGTGGACTTCAGTCAGCATATTTCACTTTCTTTTTCTCACTTATTTTTTCAACATTTTTTTCAGCTGATGCTTCCAAATGGCGCCAGCGGGCATGCGTTTGGGCACGCAGTCACTTATGCATGGAGGCTCGTGCTTGGGGCACAAAGAGTCAATGACGCAAGCACAGGCCATAGACAGCATGGGACGCCACAGTGGAAAACTAGAGAATGGAAAGAATCCCGTACAAGTACAAAGCACAAGAAGTCCTGCCTAACTAGCAGGAAGACGCATGACACGTAGGACATAGTGAGCAGAGCGACGCAGAACACACACAACAAACAAAAAAAAAAAAGAGAGAAGAAGGAGAGAGAGGAGGAGAGAGAGAGAGAGGAGAGAGAGAGAGGAGAGAGAGAGAGAGAGAGAGAGAGAGAGAGAGACACCAACAGAGAGAGAGAGAGGAGAGAGGGGGGGGGGGGGGGGGGGGAGAGGAGAGAGGAGAGAGAGAGAGAGGAGGAGAGGAGAGAGAGAGAGAGAGAGAGAGGAGAGAGAGAGAGAGAGAGAGAGAGAGAAGAGAGAGAGAGAGAGAGAGAGAGGAGAGAGAGAGAGAGAGGAGAGAGAGAGAGAGAGAGGAGGGGGGGGGGGGGGGAGAGGGGGGGGGGGGGGGAGGGGGGGAGATGGGGGAGGGCATGAAGCAAAGGCAGGGTCGATCAATGCTGGCCGGAAGGACGTGGAAGCCAATCAATGTGAACACCAGAACAATAATGCCAATTCTTCTACAGAGTTTTCAAATCAAATCCGGCTTGCACATTCACTCTGTCCTAGAGTGGATCAAACAAAAACACAGTTTAATGCGTTTGTATTGCAGGCGATTAGGGCAGCTTGTGTCGTACTGTCAGAAAAGTGACGCATCCGGCTCGGATTTCCTGCACACCCTCCCTCGTTTATTATTGCGCAGCCTCCTGAGACACCCTTACACAGGCCTTTCCCATCACCCCCTGCAGGTACTGAGCATGCATTCGCAACAAGATTATTGGGGAGTATTGGGGTGGGAGTTGAGGGCTCTCGCCCCCATCTTCCCTTTTGCTGATGCATGCGCGACGAAAAAAGTGGATGCACTGCGAAAACTCATAAACAGACTGAAGGTTCGAGGCAACACACGTGATCATCGAAGGGTGCACAGAAGAAAGTATGTCACATGTTTACATACGGGATAAACAAGAAACAGTCCACAGGTTTCCTGGAAGGTGTTAGGACTTCGAGGACAGTGATCATCTAATACTGTGGTTGACAAACGGCATACAGCTGCGCTCATTAGATTGCTTTTTAAATTGATTGACTTCCTCACCGTCGTAAGGGTCGACCCTCGATGCTTGATGTCGAAGAACTTGCCGACCTGCGAGCCCCTGCCGAAATTCACTAGACGGCATCGGCTTTCTGGAGCGTATTGATCTCTAACAGACCGTTCTAGACGAATAAAAACGACTGAGGATCACAGATCGCCCTTGAGTCTACGTGGGGCGGAAAGAGAAGCACCGCCGTATGGCGAGTCATCTACGATTGAACCACACCATACCCAGGCCAAAAAAGTAGCATCGGTTTATTGTGATTACTACCATGAAGATTCAAAGTTGTGCGGTGTATGAGCGTGCCGCTTCCCAGGCAATATTGCTACTGAGAAGCAAGGATTTTCTGGTTACGCTAGATTACATTACGGCCTCCGAGACCCAACAAAAAGTGGATGTTAGTGTTATTGACAAAGCAAATTCCCAGCCATAACGGACTCTGGCTGGCCTAAGGACAAGATAAAACAAAACCCCCACCCATCAGATCTTCCAAGAGTTTCCTCAGGAAAAGCACATTTGGCGCTCATGAAGTGTTCATTTGTTTCATTAAAACCATGTTAAAGTCTTTCTAACTCAAGAATATGCCTTAAACTAAGGCATTCCGGATACCAACGTTAAACCCTACCGGCGCCGCTGGTTGCAGAGTCCCGCCCCCTTTCCTTACATATTAACAAAAGGACTGAAGAACTACGGCATGAAAGAGGGACAATGAGACGATATCGTACCACGGAGCTCTCAAAAGCGTGGTTTATCTTGTCATAGAAAGAGAGATGCAGATCCTCAGGCTCGTTCGGTAGGTCCTTGTCGACCTCTAAGCCATAGGTATTCAACTTGGGTTCATGGCCATTGTCTGCCATGATTCAAAAGCCCCTCCTCCAAACTCTGAGGCGGTTCAAAACACAACCGCAAGCCTTTGCCGACCTCACGGCGCTACGCGTGAAGTCACCACACCAGGGCTATAAACACGATTCCCAGGGGCTAACCGGCATACTAGATGGTATGGAAAGCCAACTGCTTGCAAGAAACTCCCACTTTGCTCACGAAGAAGTTTGCTTCACGAGAAACAGGGGGTGAGGGCCGGAGTTAGTTGTGTCTTAAAGAGGGGTCCACATGCTAATATCACAGGAACCACAGGGACTCCACATGTGGACAGATCTGTAACAGACTTATCTGCAGGCACGTCGACGCGCATTCAAGCTATCATCGCCTGGACTATGTAACGCGTGACAGTTTGTACTTGATCATGACGCGGAGATGCAGTGACTATCCACGATAGTACGCGTTAAGAATGCGGCGTCGGCAGTGCCGCCCTGTGGTCTCGAGACTCTCGACGGGTCGATTGTACAACAGTCCTGCCGTACTACGCCCATGCTAAACTACTTTAGCAGAACGCATCTCAGGGCACTCCCAATCGCGCTACAACATATGTTTCTTCCCTGTCACTAATACTTAAGAATGAGGCATGACTTGTTCTGATTCAAAGGAGGAAAAAATTGTGAGGAGGTCGAATTGGTGCTTGCCCGACGGCAGACCATGCGGGCAGCACTCACACTCTGTCCGTCACGCTGGTGACCGCTAATCCCGAGTGGCTACATGATAGACATATTGAAATTCTCATATTGACTTGAGACAGTCGGGTTGGCAGGAATAAACGGGAAACAGGCTGAGATGGTTGAGGCACGAACGGTTACGGTCTTTCGGGGAGATGCTGTTCACACCGCTGAATTTGGGGAAATTGAGTTGCTAACAGACAAAATTTTCATTGTCGAGCCCTTTTCAGCTGGCGGAAAGATTGTCGAAGTTGCCCCCGGTAACCTAGAAGCCACGGTCTTGGACCGCTTCAACGTTCCAGCAACGTCTGTTATACGTCTTAAGGCAAGACCATTCAAAGCTAATTTTCATAAATCATATTGGTGTTCCAGTCCCAGATATGAATGCTTCCGAAGGAATAATATAACAAACCTACTGCATGCCCATGCCCACCGGCATGCATGAGTGTGACCTCAAGGGGATCTAACACCAGGAAACTTTGTGTCTGAGACAAAAATACCTGTCTTGCCTTCGATCATGTGTAAGAATTGAAATTCAAACTCCGAACTTGCATATGCCAGTGATGTGGTGCAAGTGGCCAAAGGGGTAGCCTACATGACACAGGGGCTATGCAGCATGCAGGAAGGGCAGTTTCTGGTTCCTGGCTTTATAGACCTGCACGTGCACGCAATGCAGTACTCTTACACGGGAACTGGCACAGATGTGCCATTAATGCAGTGGCTACAGCAGTACGCTTTTCCCAGGGAGGCTCGCATGCGGGATAAGGGTGTGGCCGAGGTGGAACTAAAGGCGGTGGTGTCCCGCTTGCTTTCCTACGGTACAACGACGGCCTTGTACTTTGCATCTCTCGATCTGGAGCCGTCCTGCATCCTTAGTAGCATTGCCCACAAGGTAGGCAATAATCAGTCCCCGTCCAATTGAACACTGTTACACATCTTAACTCAGAAGTGACTGGCTGTGTTCAATCCTGCGGCGGCAGCATCACACTCAACAACTGCACCTTATCCAAGAATAAAATTATCTTATGGCAATTGGGTGCCCTGCATGGGCAATACACACGCACGCCTGCCCACAAAAACAAGTGTGCACACATGCGTGTACGCACACGTGCACACGCACGCACGCACACACACACACACACACACACACACACACACACACACACACACACACACACACACACACACACACACACACACAGACAGAGAGAGAGACAGGCAGGGCACGGGACCGCACCGCACCGCCACCGCCACTGCAACAGCCCAGCAGCAGCAGCAGCAGCAGCAGCTGAGCCTTCAAAATCATGAGGACGTGCATGGTCAGAGCATGCTTGCCGTGGGGCATCTGTCCGAGTTACAAAGAACGGTGAAGTTTTTGGGACCAGGAGTCTGGGATGAGCCCTCTGCAACATTGACTGGCATGGTTGGCAGCAGGCAGGGCAGCGAGCCTTTGTGGGGCTGGTGGCTATGGATCGGAACGGCTCCGAAGACTACGAGAAGTCCACCGAAGACAACATTGCAGACCTGCGAAAGTTTGTAGATTTCATCAGGTGCGCAACATCTGACTGTGCTGTGCTGACTGAGCCCCCCCCCCCCCCCCACACACACACACACACACACACACAAACCCCTGCGCAACTCTATCCCCATGGAAG